>ML291379.1:0-11976 GCA_005239495.1 Nicotiana undulata | reverse complement strand
GGGGGGGGGGGGGGGTGTAACGATCCGGTATGTCGTTACGTAGAATCTGTATTATGATTACTGTTACTGTTACTAACTTGTTATAGGTTGGTTATACTGTTATTGATGTGTTAGAGTTGGTAGGCTAGAAATCGAAATGGTTGTAGTGAGAGTTTAGTCACTTAGTCTTTAAAACTAGCCTTAAAGTTGGAAAAGTCAACTAAGAGTTGACTTATTGGTAAACAACATCGGAATGCGGATTTTATGGTACAAATAACTTCATTAGGTGATTTGGGACTTATGAGTGTGTTCAGAATAATTTTGTGATGTCCGGTGTAGAATTAGGCTTGAATTGGCGAAAGTTAGTTTTTGGCTATTTTCGGTCGGCAGTGGAAAATAGGCTATCGAGGTCGGAATGAAATTTCGACAGTTGGAACAGGTTCGTAATATCATTTTGGATATGTCTGCAAAAATTTCAAAGCTCTTAGGCTTGAATCCGATGTGATTTTGGTGTTTTGAGGTTATATTTAGTGTTTTGAGAGTGAAACTAAGTTTGAATGATCATTTATGATGTGCTGGTAAATTTGGTTGGGTCCCCAGGGGCTCGGGATTGATTTCGGATGGTTAGTAGGCATTTTAGCCTTAGGAAAGTCTGCTGTTTTCTGGTGTTACAGCACCTGGTGTTTCTTCACTGCGATGGCGTAGGCATTTGTGCGATCGCGTAGGGTTAAATTGGGGCAGGTGAAATTTGTACTGTGCGATCGCATGCTTGGGGCCGCGATCGCGTGGGTGGAGGTTAGCAAGGCAGTGCGGTCGCGTGTAGTGCTGTGCGATCACACTGTGAGTGGGGCGCGTGGACTAGCAAAGGAGATTGGTCAGTGCGAACGCAGGCGCTTGACCGCGATCGCGAAGGGAAGGGGACTGGGCAGTGCGAACGCGGGTTGGTGACCGCGATCGCGATCGCGAAGAGTAATGCCGGGGCAGTTAAATTAAAACCCTTCTGCGACCCTAACCTCTTCTAACACCATTTTTGAACGGGAAGAAGCTTTTGAGGCAATTTTGAAGAGGAAAAATCAGTGTTCATCATGGAGGTAAGTATTTTGGACCTTAAAACTTGATTATAGGTGATTAAGGAACATAATCTCAGTGTTTAATTCATAAAATTAGTAGAAAAAGGAGAGTTAGGGCTTGAGATTATGAGACATTTAAGGGTCGATTTGAGGGGTCAAACGAACTCCAATTTTTGCGTTCTTTATATGTACGGACTCGTGAGATGACGAAGAACATTTTGGTATAAAAATTTCTGAGTTCCGAGATGTGGTCCCGAGGGTCGGGTTTAGTAAATTTTGGGGTTTAAGCTAAAATTGATATTTTTCAATTGAAATTCATTCCTTAAGCATAATTTGATGATAAAAATCTGAACTTGGTAGATTTGGAGCATTCGGAAGTTGGTTCGAAAGGCAAGCGTATTGAGGAATAGCTTTCGGGCTAGCTTGAGGTAAGTAATGTCTTTAAATCCTGTCCTGAGGGTATGAAACCCCGTACTTTGCACCCTTTCACGGGTTTTGGATTTCACAAAGAGGGAAGTTGGAAAGATATCCCTTTTTAGGCAACTAATGAGTTGCGAAACCGATTCTTAAGCCTATGTTTAATAGTATTGATATATTTTGATATGAATTGGGTTGTAAGCCATGTTTGGGGCCTAGTGCCGATCTGTTTATCCCTTGGGGGCCGTTTTTACTATTTTTCCTCACTTGATATGTTATGATTTTCACTCAGTCTATTCTTGAAAATTGTTTTGACACTCAGAGTATTTTGATACTATTTCTTGAAAATGAAACACTATTTTTGGGTCGAGAACCCGGTATATTTATGGCCTGAAGGGCATGTTGAGAGTGTCTGACTGAGTGAGGCTGCGGGCCATTTTTGTGAGGATATTGTGATATGATGAGGCTGCGGGCCAATATTGTGAGCGATTTATGCCATGATGTGACTTGTTATAGCGTTTGGGCTGTAGGAGCCCCTCCGGAGTCTGTACACACCCACAGTGAGCGCAGGTACCTATTGTGTGATGTTGCCCGCGAGGCTGATACTGAGTGACTGTGAGGTTGCCTGATGGGCTGATATTGAGTGACTGTGAGGTTGCCTGATGGGCTAAAACTAAGATTGTTATGAGAAATGATTATGGCCCTAGGGGCAGATTTATGAAAATTTTACTGAGTTTTTTACTACGATTCACTTCGTTTTTCAAACTGATTTTTACTAAGATATATTTAAATTATACTTGCTTCAAAGGATTTCTGGAAATTGGTTTTTGAACTTATGTATTTGATGAATACTTATGGTGACTTGGTGATTTACTGTTTTTGTGAATTGGTGTATCTGTGTTGTATGTTTCTTATTTCTCAGACTGTGATTTATTTTCATTACTACTGAGTTAGCGTACTCATCATTACTCCCTGCACCTCTGTGTGCAGATCCAGGTATTGATTCAGAGCAGTAGTCGTCCGAGTTCGTTATCAGCAGCTTACGAGATTTCGAGGTAGCTGTCCAGCGTCCGCATCTTCTCCATTTCCCTTCCTTATTTAGTATTAGTATTTTATTCCTAGACTTTGCCTATGACAATAACATATTTAGTTTATTTCGTAGATGCTCATGACATGTTGACTTCGGGTCTTGGGGACGATTGTAGACTGTTAGCTTGATTATTTTGTTAAAGATTTCGAAATTATATGCGTGTTATGAATTGCTGAAAATAAATTGAGATATTTGAAAAGAAAAATGTGAAAGTTATGAGTGTTGGCTAGCCTAGTTCCATGATAGGCGCCATCACGACCGGTTAGGATTTGGGGTCGTTACAAGTTGGTATCAGAGCTCTAGGTTGCATAGGATTCAACAGGTCATGAGCAGGTTTAGTAGAGTCTTGCGTATCGGTACAGAGACGTCTTTACTTATCTTCGAGAGGCTGCAGAACCCTTAGGAAACATTCCACATTCTTGAATTCTTGTAGTGAGAATCCATTTACTCAGCCAAAAGCGTAACTCTTTGAATTCCTTTCATGTATTTGGATGTGCACGCGAGCGCTTAGTATCAGTTGTGCGTCGTCGACTTGTGACTCCCATGGGTGAGATGTGATTGTTAACATGTTAATAATGGGTCAGTCGGAAGGTCTTGAGGCCGGAATTTGTCTGTGGCTTGAGTGTTGAGATTTCATTTAGGTGAGCACATGTGTTGGGGGACTTATATAGAACTTTGTGACTAGATGACTACATTGTGAGTGTGACCTGATGGTTGATGTGTTTGGGTTGTTTGATTGTGACAAGAATGAATTAGTGGGAGATGTATCAAGAACCATTGAGTAATTGACTTCAGTCTTAAGTTAGAGTATGGCCTCGAGTTGTGAATGTAGCGAAGGAACTCTCGTGTTGTTTAGATGTGGAGTAAAGTGGAGCCTTCTATTGTGTTATGAATTCCTGGTGATGTCTTTTGGGCCGACCAATGCCCTGGCAACGTTCATGTATATGATTAGCGGTGTATTCCAGTCGTATTAGCACTCCTTTGTTATTGTGTTTATTGATGACATCCTGGCGTAGTCACGTAGCCAGGGGTAGCATATTGTATCATAAGGATATAGGGAGGAGAAGCTTTATGCAAAGTTCTTCAAGTGTGAATTTTTGGCTCATATCAGTAGCATTCTTGGGACACGTGGTGTCCAGTGAGGGTATCCATATGGTCAAACGAGTGTGGTTAGAGCTTCCAGAAGCTCAAAAATTCTTTGACCACAACTCCAGTTTTAGTTCTGCCATCAACTTCAGGTTCTTATATCGCTAAATGGGATGTCTTGGGGGCAGGCAGTGGTTGTGTTCTAATGTAGGAAGGTATAATGATTGCGTGATATCTATGATCCTCGGAAGTGTATAGAGAGATACCAGTTTGAGGCTAAGTAGGCAGGGGTATCTCCTGCGGGTTGTCCTGTGTGTGACCCTTATGTTTATCTTTGGCAATTTCTTTTCTACTAGTTGATGTATGTTGTAGTTTGAGTTTAGCTCGCTTGTGGGAGTTGGCATGACCATTATTACGGTGAATACAAGATTTGCATACGATTTGAGTGTTAGATGGTTTGGGTCATATAAGCTTATGGAGGATTTAGTTGAACCTCACCACAGTATGGTGGCAGTGATAATGCGTGGGCATCGTGAGTTATTGTTTGTCTTGATCCTTGGCTTTGAGCCAAGTGGGGGAGTCCATTAATGATAAGTTGATTACATGATTATGTGTTGTACTGGTTTCAGTGCGAGGTATATTGGTGAATCAGTTATGACCTGCAGAGGTGGAGTTTGGGAATGACTCGAGTAATGGAAATTTCTTCGATACAGGTTGTAATGTACTTTACTGGTAATGGAATTTGCTGAATGATTGAGTTGTGCTTGAAGGTGTAGTATGTGCAGTGTATGAATTTGCTTGTTGCTTTTTTGTGTGGATTACTTTCCTAGTATGTGGATTTCAAGCGGGGTCAGGTCGTTCTGTTTACTTGGTTAGTGTAATTGAAATTGCGTAGAGTAAATGACGTTCGAGAATGGTTCAGACAGATTCAAGGTTATATGTAGCGATTGAGGGATCTTCAAGAGGTGTGTTTGGCTAGAAACTGAGATTTACGTGGAATGTGTCAAGGCTTGTGGTGTAGTTACATTATCATGGATTCTATCCCTCAGTATCAGGAGGAGAAGGTAATGACTTAAATTCACAGGAAGTCTCTTCAGGGTAAGTAATTCTAATGTGGTGCTTTGGGGATATTTGAGAGAGTATTCAGCGGCTTATGAGCCTTAAACAATATATTTTATGCTCGGTTTTCGTGTGGTGAGTTTGGATTGAGAGTTGCGGTATTATGACAAGAAGAAGTATCAGTTCGAAGGTAAGTCATAAGGAACTTGAATAAATTGGACAAATGGTAGTAGGTCAGATCGTCATGATAAACGATAAGAGATATGATTAGTTCTGTGGGTGTGTTGAAGTAACGAGTTGTTACAGGTGTTTCTTAGAAATTCACTTGGAAATTGGTGGCATGGTAGCTTGGTTGAGTTAGAAGGATTCGGTCCTGGAGGTTTGGTGTTGTACAAATGTGATTCGGGAGTTCTTGATGGATTCTACCACAGTTAGAAATGCATATTTTTCACTGGCATGATGGCCATGTGATGCATAGTGATTTTGCTTCTAGATGGGATCAAATAGAAAGTTCTTGGCTAGTGGGGTACGTAATTGCTTGTGGCTTGGAAGGAATTATGAAGTCCCATATTTATCATAGGAGGGCATGTGTAGGCGGCATATTGTGTAGGGTTGAGATTTGTATGTGTGAGGTTACTGTTCAGATATGGAAGGAAAGCCACAAATTCTTAGGCAGCACGAGCAGTTCGAGATGAATAGGTAGATGATATCACTAATCGGTATGACTGGATGAGGGTATACATTCAGAAAGGGAAATGTGTTTAGGCCCATGTGTTTAAGTAAGAGTGCTTCATTGGTGTTACATCGCTCTTTTGTTGGATCACTGCTGATATTCAAGATTGATTGGTGACACAAAGGAATTATAGGGGTATCCCTCGTGGAATGATAGAGTATTAGGGGCGTGTTATATATTTGAGTGGTGGAATTGGGATCAGATATGGTAATTGGTGCGCCTCATGGATTTTGAGACTGGGAGTTTTCATGAACATATTATTTTTGTAGTTGTGAACTACGAGGATGCGAGCAAAGCTAGTCAGGTGTTAGTATAGGCCATAATTCAGTCATTATGAACCTTTGGAAAGTTATCTACCTGTTGTGGATGACCAGAGTTGATTTAGAATATAATTATTGGTAGGCCAGTATGGGTGTGTGTTCTACACCGAGTCAGAATTATTAACCCCAAATTTCTATTGTTGAGGGATGTACCATTTTATTGTCACTGAGCTTATTCGTGTTTTGGAGTGATCAATGAGTTACCTTTCAGTGTTCGAGGAGTTGTGATAATTGGTTGTATGTGCATAGGGTGCGGTTCTAATTGGTCTTATTAGCTAGATTTGAGTAAGGTAAGTAATTGGGTGTTGCAGGATTGAGACGTGTTGGGTATGTTATTGCTGGTTCGGGTGGCATGGTATCGCCCGATTTCTCCCGTGGTTATGATAATGCACTTTGAGTACTTGATGTTGAATTTCGCATGGTTATTGATTTTGAGCAAGGTGGCTTGGAGTATTTCATGTGGTCCAGCGTTAGAATGGGATCACGCATTGCAGCAGATTTAGGTAGAGGTATGATCCTTGGTGTCAGATTCGTGTGTTCTGATTTTACGGTGTGTGCCAGGATTTTAGCACGATGTGGTAATGGTAAGTGTTAGTGTCAGGATAGTCCTCTCGTGTGAGTCTTCTCTATTTTATGAATTGAGCTCTTGGGACATTGTTATTGAGTGCACGTGTTGCACAAATTATGGCTCTGGATGGTATTGATGTTGATCGAGCAAATTGTTGCTGGTTTTTACGTGTTTCTTTCATCATCGGCACCATATGAAGGTGTTAAAGCAAGGCTTTGTTTGATAAGAGGTTATTACCGATATTAGGTTGTTATAAGCAACTATTGTGATTAGGAGTTATCGCCACGAGTGCTTGAGTCGTGCAGTGGATCATGGTATTTCATATTAGGTTACGGATATGACTTGTTACAGTGTGCTCAAACTTATTCAGTTTATAGTTGTGGGATTTTGATCTTGTAAATTGATTCAGAAGTGAAAATGTAGTTCAAAGGTTTATGGGTCAAGATTTGATAATAAAATTTCAGTTATGTTGTGCTATCAGACCTAGATGGGGTAGGGTGATATGGGATCACCTCAGAATATGTGCATGGTAAGTTACACAACAATTTTGGTGGTGTTTGGAACAACTCTAGGCACGTTCGAGGACGAACGCGTGTTTAAGTGGGGGAGAATGTAACGACCCGATCTGTCGTTACGTAGAACTTGTATTATGATTACTGTTACTAACTTGTTATAGGTTGGTTATACTGTTATTGATGTGTTAGAGTTGGTAGGCGTGAAATCGAAATGGTTGTAGTGAGAGTTTAGTCACTTAGTCTTTAAAAATAGCCTTAAAGTTGGAAAAGTCGACTGAGAGTTGACTTATTGGTAAACAACCACAAAATGCGGATTTTATGGTACGGATAGCTTCGTTAGGTGATTTGGGACTTAGGAGTGTGTTCAGAATAATTTTGTGATGTCCGGTGTAGAATTAGGCTTGAATTGGCGAAAGTTAGTTTTTGGCGATTTTCGATCGGCAGTGGAAAATAGGCTATTAGGGTTGGAATGGAGTTCAGACGGTTGGAACAGGTTCGTAATGTCATTTTGGATATGTCTGCAAAATTTCAGGTCAATCGGAGTTGTTTTAGATAGTTTCGGCGTCGTTGGTGGAATTTAGGAATTTCAAAGTTCATAGGCTTGAATTTGATGTGATTTTGGTGTTTTGAGGTTATATTTAGTGTTTTGAGAGTGAAACTAAGTTTGAATGATCATTTATGATGTGTTGGTAAATTTTGTTGGGGTCCCCAGAGGCTCGGGATTGATTTCGGATGGTTAGCGAGCATTTTAGCCTTAGGAAGTCTGCTGTTTTCTGGTGTTACAGCACCTGGTGTTTCTTCATTGCGATCGTGTAGGCATTTGTGCGATCGCGTAGGGTTAAATTGGGGCAGGTGAAATTTGTACTGTGCGATCGCATGCTTGGGGCAGCGATCGCGTGGGTGGAGGTTAGCAAGGCAGTGCGGTCGCGTGTAGTGCTGTGCGATCGCACTGTGAGTGGGGCGCGTGGACTGGCAAAGGAGATTGGTCAGTGTGAACGCAGACGCTTGACCGCGATCGCGAAGGGGAAGGGGACTGGGTAGTGCGAACGCGGGCTGGTGACCGCGATCGCGAAGAGTAATGCTTGGGAAGTTAAATTAAAACCCTTCCGCGACACTAACCTATTTTAACACCATTTTTGAACGGGAAGAAGCTTTTGAGGTGATTTTGAAGAGGGAAAATCAGTGTTCATCATGGAGGTAAGTATTTTGGACCTTAAAACTTGATTATAGGTGATTAAGGAACATAATCTCAGTGTTTAATTCATGAAAATCAGTAGAAAAATGAGAGTTAGGGCTTGAGATTATGAGACCTTTAAGGGACGATTTGAGGGGTCAAACGAACTCCGATTTTCACGTTCTTTATATGTACAGACTCGTGAGATGATGAAGAATGTTTTGGTATAAAAATGTCTGAGTTCCGAGATGCGGGCCCAAGGGTCGGATTTTAGTAAATTTTGGATTTTGAGCTAAAATTGATATTTTTCAATTGGAATTCATTCCTTAAGCATAATTTGATGATAAAAATCTGAACTTGGTAGATTTGGAGCATTCAAAAGTCGGTTCGAAAGGCAAGCGTATTGCGGAATAGCTTTCGGGCTAGCTTGAGGTAAGTAATGTCTTTAAATCCTGTCCTGAGGGTATGAAACCCCGGACTTTGCACCCTTTCACGGGTTTTGGATTTCACAAAGCGGGAATTTGGAAAGATATCCCTTTTTAGGCAAATAATGAGTTGCGAAACCGATTCTTAAGCCTATGCTTAATAGTATTGATATATGTTTTTATATGAATTGGGTTGTAAGCCATGATTGAGGCCTAGTGCCGATCTGTTTACCCCTTGGGGGCTGTTTTTACTATTTTTCCTCACTTGATATGTTATGATTTTCACTCAGTCTATTCTTGAAAATTGTTTTGACACTCAGAGTATTTTGATACTATTTCTTGAAAATGAAACACTGTTTTTGGGTCGAGAACCCGGTATATTTATGGCCTGAAGGGCATGTTGAGAGTGTCTGACTGAGTGAGGCTGCGAGCCATTTTTGTGAGGATATTGTGATATGATGAGGCTGCGGGCCAATATAATGAGTGATTTATGCCATGATGTGGCTTGTTATAGCGCTTGGGCTGTAGGAGCCCCTCCGGAGTCTATACACACCCACAGTGAGCGCAGGTACCTACTGAATGATGTTGCCCGCGGGGCTGATACTGAGTGACTGTGAGGTTGCCTGATGGGCTGAAACTAAGATCGTTCTGAGAAATGATTATGGCCCGAGGGGCAGATTTATGAAAATTTTACTGAGTTTTTTAATACGATTCACTTCGTTTTTCAAACTGATTTTTACTGAGATATATTGAAATTATACTTGTTTCAAAGGATTTCTGGAAATTGGTTTTTGAACTTATGTATTTGATGAATACTTATGGTGACTTGGTGATTTACTGTTTTTGTAAATTGGTGTATCTGTGCTGTGTGTTTCTTATTTCTCAGACTGTGATTTATTTTCATTACTACTTAGTTGGCGTACTCATCATTACTACCTGCACCTCTGTGTGCAGATCCAAGTATTGATTCGGAGCAGTAGTCGTCCGAGTTCGTTATCAGCAGCTTACGGGATTTTGAGGTAGCTTTCCAGCGTCCGCATCTTCTTCAATTCCCTTCCTTATTTAGTATTAGTATTTTATTCCTAGACTTTGTCTATGACAATAATAGAGTTAGTTTATTTCGTAGATGCTCATGACATGTTGACTCCGAGTCTTGGGAACGGTTGTAGACTGTTAGCTTGATTGTTTTTTTAGAGATTTCGAAATTATATGCGTGTTATGAATTGCTGAAAATAAATTGAGATATTTGAAAAGAAAATTGTGAAAGTTATGAGTGTTGGCTAGCCTAGTTCCACGATAGGCGCCATCACGACCAGTTAGGATTTGGGGTCGTGACGGGGGGGGAGGGGTGTGGTAACATCGTGCTGGGGGAGTTGGGGCACTCCGAGGGTCTCCGAGACTTTAGGTACTATAGGCGTATTAATATGGAAGAGGTGGTGGGAGCTGTGTGTAAGATGAGTCGGGGCAAAGCAACCGGACCAGACGAGATTCCAGTAGAATTTTGGAGGTATGTGGGTAAGCAGGATTGGAGTGGCTGATTGGGTTATTTCATGTTATTTTCAGGACGAAGAGAATGCCAGATATTTTCAGGACGAAGAGAATGCCAGATGAGTGGAGATGTAGTATGATGATGCCGCTGTGCAAGAACAAATGTGATATCTAGAATTGTAACAACTATAGGGGCATCAAGTTGTTAAGCCATACCATGAAAGATTGGGAGAGGGTGGTGGAAGGAAGGGTAAGGAAGGTGGTGTCTATTTCTAAAAACTAGTTTGGGTTCAAGACGATACGTTCTACTACAGAAGCTATCCACCTTATTAGGAGGTTGGTGGAACAGTACAGGGATAGGAAGAGGGATTTGCACATGGTGTTTATTGACCTAGAGAAGGCGTACGAAAAGGTCCCTCGGGACGTGCTTTGGAGATGCCTGGAGGTGAAAGGGGAGACGGTAGCGCACATTAAATAGATAAAGAATATGTATGATGGAGATAGGACACGGGTCAGGACCGCGAGAGGTGAATCAGAGCTGTTTCCGGTGGTTATGGGGATACACCAAAGATTTGTGCTTTGCCCAATCTTATTTTCCCTGGCGATGGATGCCCGGACACACCATATTCAAGGGGAGGTGCCACGGTGTATGTTGTTTGCTGATGATATAGTTCTAATTGATGAGACGCGAGGAGGCGTTAATGAGACACTGGTGGTTTGGAGGCAGACCCTGGAGTCCAAAGGTTTCAAGTTGAGTAGGACTACGACGGAATATTTGGAATGTAAGTTCAGAGGCGTGACGGGGGAAGCTGACATGGTAGTGAGGCTCGACTCACAAGTCATCCCCAAGAGAGAAAGTTTCAAGTATCTAGGGTCAATCATCCAGGGAGATGGGTAGATTGACGACGATGTCACGCATCGTATTGGGGTGGGGTGGATGAAATGGCAGTTAGTGTCTGGAGTCTTATGTGACAAGAAGGTGCCACCAAAACTCAAAGGCATGTTTTACAGAGCGGTGGTTAGACCAGCTATGTTGTATGGGGTTGAGTGTTGGCCAGTGAAGAATTCACATATCCAGAAGATGCAGGCATACTCAACTGGATAAGATAGAAATGAAGATATTCTGGAGAGGGTGGGCATTTCTCCCGTGGAAGACAAGATGCGGGAAGCGAGGCTTAGGTGGTTTGGGCACGTGCGAAGGAGAACCATAGATACCCCGATTAGGAGGTGTGAGTGGTTGGCTTTGGCAGGTACGAGAAGAGGCTGAGGGCGGCCTAAGAAGTATTGGGGCAAGGTGATCAGGCAGGACATGACGCGACTTCATATTTTTGAGGACATGGTTGTTGATAGGAACATGTGGAGGTCGAGCATTAGGGTGGTAGGCTAGGGGGTAGTCGAGAGTTCTTCCCTATTTGTACCGGATAGTCTGATAGAGTTTTGTTTAGGTTTGTTAGCGGTCTGTGTTGTGTTCACATTGTTGTTTTGCATAATTTTGTGTTATTGTCCTTTCACTTATTCGTTGCTGTTATTTTCTTTCTAGCATATTTTGTTGTTACATGACTTTTCTTTTGTTTAGTTTCTGATATTATTGTCTCTTCTATTGAGCCTAGAGTCTCCTTGAAACAACCTCTCTACCCTTTTCGAGGTAGGGGTAAGGTCTGGGTACACTCTACTCTCCCCAGACCCCACTAGTAGGATTTTACTGGGTATATTGTTGTTATTGTTGTTGTTTTTTCCAGGAACATAATTGTGATGACCCAAAAGGTCATCTTACATAATTTAAGTTGTATCTGTGTTTCGAGGCTCCGAGAGCCTCCGTTAGTCTCACCTTGATATGCGTGCGTAGCCCGGGCGTGTAGCTGGGAAGCTATTATGTGAAAATCTGATAAAACTGAGTTTTGATAATTAATGAATGAATATAGTTCACTTTGGTCAACATTTCTAGTAAACGTACCCGGACCCATGATTAGACGGTCCCGGAGGGTCCGTAGGAAAATATGGGGCTCGGGCATATGCTCGGAATTGAATTCCGAGGTCCCAAGCCCGAGAAAA
>ML291377.1:674-40437 GCA_005239495.1 Nicotiana undulata | reverse complement strand
ATGTGAGATCCTAATGCTTGAGCTATGCTTGTTATTTTTCTTCCTAATTTTCTTTTGCGAGAATCATTCTGCTTCTAGAAGGCAATTCCTGGTATCACCTGCCCCATGAGACAAACCAATAATGTGCTGTACATGGGTGCATTTAGCTGGACTCTTTATTCTTTTGCCTTCCGGTGGAGTAATCTTACGCTCTACAAGATGTTGTACCTCTCGGTTTTGGAGAAGGAAATATATTAAAATCATATATGCTAGCAAGAATCCTCTATGTGCGATTATTTTGTCCTCTTAAGAAGCTACTATCTCAACTTTTCTTTTCCAGATTCCGATAAAAATAGGGCCGCCCTGGATGTGATCAGTGATTTAATAACTCATTGCTGCTGGATGAATGTGCATATTGTTCCACCACATGGGGTTGTTTTTGAGATAAGAGTTGCTAATGGTTATGGTGCGCGGTGGTCCAAAGATGGAAGTAAGGTACATACACCGGTTCACAGTGCTATGAGTTCCTATATTGGTCTATATATCACATAAAAGCAGTGCTACTAGATTTCCACAAGCATTAGATTACTTGTCAATGAAAAGGAAAGTTTGGTTATTTCAAAAATTAGCTGGTGAGACTAAGACATTTCCATTGGATATGCAGTTTATAGGTTTTCTTGAGCCCTATATGGAGGATGGCCATTCAAAGGGATGGAGGCACTGAATAGCAGCATACACTGTTGAATCTTTGGATTATGTTGTATTTATACGTAAACAGAGAACTCCGCTATTTCTATCATGGACTTAGCATTTTACATGATAGGGAAATTTTTTATTCTTCACATTGTTAATGTATAATAGCCCGTCCAATCTGTCTTTTGAAGCTCTGATCACGCCCAACTATGCTTTATAAAAAGGACTAAGCGGTCGTTGCAAATATAATCCGGTTTACAAGTCCGGAGTCGAATCCCACAGAGAACTAAGGTTTAGCTACAGTTGTTCACTATCACCAAGAATACAAGCTTGAACAATTCCTAACTTATAGATATTAAGATTCTTGTGTTTAACTAACTAACTAACAAATTAACACTAAAGATACAACGGGTTGGAGAAAAGATTAAGGACTTAGCATTTTACATGATAGCGAAAATATTCTAAAGTTATGATTTTTCCAATTGTCAGAATCCTTTCCGCTACGTCTTCTATAATTTCGCCTAAGTATTCTCTACCGATCATGAGCGCTCTGCGTGTTGTAATTCTCTCCCGAGTAACTACCACAATTTACTAGACATACTCTTCCGAGTTACACTAGCTATCTTTAATTATAGCTCACTTAGATCGCACCCAAGGTATCCCTAATCCCACCTTTAAACCCTTGGTTATTGATTCCTCACGTACGTCGGGAGTGATGTTGTTCAACAACTACCTAAATATGCACTCTCTTCCGAGTAATATATACTAAATAGGCACAACTAATTGAGAGCTCTACAACCGACCACAATATAAACGTAGTTGAACAAGTAGAGAAATTCAACGGCTCAATTATATAAAAATATAACAAGAATTTATCCTACAAAAGGTTCCATCAAAACCCTAGATAATAAATTAGCTATTCATAATAGTATGTAAAAGTACAATACTAAAAGTTATAACCAACAATGAAAAATAGGAAGAGGAAGGAAAAACTCGTAGAAGAATTTCCCGTCTTGCTCCTATTGTGTCTCTGCCTCCTTAGGTCGAATATGTGTCAAAAGTCCCAAAAATAATGTTGTTCTATGTATATATACCAAGTAGGGTCGGGCCCAAACAATTATACCTTCTCCTACGCGCAAAAGGACAATTTTCCAGGTCTGGACGACCGCGGTCGCGGTCAACCACGGACTCGGGCGCGGTCTTTACCCAATGTACTGCCTCCGTCCGCATCCAGGTCCGCGGTCGCGGTTTCTACAGCATTTTTTCACCCTCTTCCGTTTGGAATTTGGTAAAACGTAAAACATGAAAGTTGTAGCCATTTGAGTTAGCTTTCCAACCATATATTATATAGCCCAAATGGAGTTTGGAGCAAAGAGTTATGTGTATTTTACTAGACAGTGTATGCATACTCGATTCTTCTTTCGTTCTTAACTATCAAATTTTGATCCCCGAACACGATCCCGACTTAATTCTTTGGGCTTTTACTCAGACTTCAAAACTCCAAATAACTTGAATTCATTCCATAACATCTAAATAGATAGGAATCACTCCTACAAGGCATAAAATACACAATTAGTGCAAAACACTAACGATTAATGCTCAAGCTCAATTAAAGTGCAGTAAATTAGAGTGTAATAAGCGACTAAAATACACAATTAGTGCAAAACACTAACGATTAATGCTCAAGCTCAATTAAAGTGCAGTAAATTAGAGTGTAATAAGCGACTAAAATACACAATTATAGCCTATCATGAAACTTGATAAACATAAATAGGTTGTATGTGTAGTTGGGGAATTTGCTTCTACGACAAATTGCTAATTTTAATCATGACGGATTACTACCTCAATTAAAAGTATTTAACCCTTCAGAAAATAGTTCAAGATAGAGGAAAAAAGGAATTAACACAAGTTAATAATATGCCATTTACCATTTGTGATCCAAAAGAAGTCTTTTTTGAATTAAATAGGAGAGATGTCACAAAATTAAACTTAAATTTTTTTAGATCACATAATAAGGTTGATTTTATCCATTTACATGAGAAAATGAATTGGTTTTGTAGCATAAACAAAAAAAAATAAAAAAAAATCAATAGTTAATACAGCTAAGTAAATCTTATTAGATAGAATTAAATTAAATTATACGATTATAGAAAATTTTGATGGGGGAATAATTTTCTATGACTTCTTATTTTTATTTTTATTTTCTAGGTTTAGAAAATTTGCAATTTCGACCTCAAGTATAGTAGTATTATATAATTTGGGCGGAGCCTAAGCCATCACTAGGGTTTTTGTCTAATAACGTCTCTCTCTCATTAGGTCGATTGAAGCTCCATCATCTCGGGTTATGTTAGGATTTTGCCCTGAATTTCTAATTCTTTTAGGAGTCTTTTTCCATTCCTTCAAGAAAAAAAGTCCTAATAGAATTAGAAATTCAGGGCAAAATCCTAACAATCTCCCCTTGGCCTGAATTTTCTTGACAAAGTTGATTCAACTTCTTCACATAATCTTCATCACTGCTGCTTGCCATGATTAAAAATCTTCAACCATTGACTCTGAACCTTTTGCTCTGATACCACTCTTTAACGACTCTGAACCTTTTAACCAATACCATGTTATTTCAATCCCAACAAGTGGTATCAGAGCCAAAGGTTCAGAGTCGTTAAAGAGTGGTATCAGAGCAAAAGGTTCAGAGTCAATGGTTGAACAAGGTTGAATAAATCTTCATATTCGTTTTGATCTAACCACGCATTGAATTTGTCTTCAACCTTGTTCAACCATTGACTCTGAACCTTTTGCTCTGATACCACTCTTTAACGACTCTGAACCTTTGGCTCTGATACTACTTGTTGGGATTGAAATAACATGGTATTGGTTAAAACTAGACAAAACGCATGCTGTTGCATCTTTATTTTGTCTAGTTTTAACCAATACCATGTTATTTCAATCCCAACAGGTTAGTCCTCTTTATTTTTCCTCCTATTAGACGATTGGATTGATGTAATTGCTTTTTGTTGATTTTGTTTGTGTGGATTGATATCTTATGAAAGCTTACCTAGTTTCATTATGCATCTTCTGTTAAAGGTTTGAATATCACAATCTAGAAAGGATGAGAAATTTGTCAAAAACTCATTCTTTAAGTGTAATTTGCATTACCTGCACTAACAAAATGTGACTGCCGTTATTATGATACGAAAAACTTATCTTGGTTTCAGAGTGCCATTTCATTTTGTGTTGGCTTTTCAATTTTTCTTTTGAAAATCTTGCTTTTCGCCTTTTTAAATGAATCCTAGCTGTTGAATTAATTGACTTTAAAAGACCCCGAGGGAACGGTTGAGTAGTTGAGGTGTAGGAGTAATAACATCGAGATATCAAGCTCACTTCCTAGTTACGTAGGTCTGGACTTGGCACTTGTGCTTGTGGGAAGTATTGTAGGCTGCTTGGTGGATTAGTCGAGCTAGGTGTTCAGAGGATGATCGAGGATTTAAGCTTGATGAGTTCTACTTTTAAAGTTCTTAGCGCTGTCGCATTGATTTTTTAAATTACGGGTTTATAATTTAATATTTGTTGAAATTTTAGTGGCTTTTCACCATTCACATGTGTATTGTTACGCGACGCGCTGCGCCTTCCTGAGATTCTTTGAAAGGGCGACGTAAGGCTAAGCAACCGATGTCAGGGTGGTTGCTGTCCGCCAAATGAGGTCCCCGCCACACGCTAGACGAGATTGTCAGTGCCGTATGGGAAAACCAATGCCAACAATTTGAGAGAACATAAATGAGAATTGAATAAAAGCTTGATTGCAATAATGAAAGCTATTACAAAAGAAGGCAACGCGGTGTCGAGGGGTAGAGACACCAGTACAGAGAATTGCTTGATAGAAAGTTTTGAATGCTTGATACCCCTAATAATGCATAAAAAAAATAAACCAAAGTTACATGAGTAGACTAAACTACGCTAGAGAAACATAATGAAAGTACATGGAATAAAGCTAGCCTATATTTACAAAGAAAAGGACTTAGTTTTCTACAAAGGTAGAAACAGGTCCGTTGGCAGCAACTTTGTCTCAGGCATCACGATCTGCGCCGCTGCTTGCGGCTGGGCACTAGCGAGGGAAATTGGTGGGGCGATAGAGGCACATGCGCGCTTGTCACTTGGTGCGGCCAAGACCACGGGGCCGTCCGTGGCGCTAGGCGTTGGGAGGCTTGCTAGGACGCCACGGAGCGCGTCCAAGGGGTCATGGGGCATGGATGGAAAGCCGCCCATGACAGTATGTATGATGTCGAAAAAACTGGCTTCAGCTGAATGCGTCTGCCTCTGAAGGTGCTACAAGCTGGACCAAACACCATTGTCATCACATAAAAAATTAATTGACTTGGATTGAAGTGTTTACTTGCATTTCAGTCATGTTTTCTGGAATTAAGATTGGCTTATTCTGTATACTGGACAGAATACATATTCTTTTGTTATTGTTTGTGTTATATGCTACTGTTGTTGAGGATCTTCTTTACTCCTCTGACCTCTCCATCTCTGTGCAGCGAAGTTCTGAAGTTGTTTTTCTCTAGCGGAATCAAACTGTTGAGATGAGAAAAGACAAACCAGCTGTTGCAAGTTCAAGTAAAATCAAATTTGAAGACTCTGATGAACATGAATCTTCGTCTGAAGATGAGGAGGAGAAGGAGATAGAGGAGGAGCTTGCTGATGTGACCTTTGAGGAATTGCAGAGAGCACGGTCTGATGGGTCGGATACAGTGTATAGGAAGTTCAATTCTGAAGGAAAAAGTGGTCGAGCAAACAAGAACAGACCAGTGGAGATGAGTAGCAAGAAGCCAGTGAGCAGATTTAGGGAAATTATCCAAGTCCCTAAAAAGGTTACTCGTGACCCTCGCTTTGAGTCTTTATGTGGCCAGCTTGACGAAGATGGGTTTAAAAAGAGATACAATTTTCTTTACGAGGATGATCTTCCAGCAGAAAAAGAGGATCTGAAGAAACAGATGAGGAAATCAAATGACCCGGAAGAGATAAATGAACTGAAAAATCGCATTGCTTGGATTGACAAACAATTGAAATCAGCAGGAATGAAGCACACTGAGAGAGAGATTCTGGCTGAGCACAAGAAGAAAGAGAGAGAAGCTGCTAAGCAAGGGAAACAACCTTATTACCTCAAAAAATCTGAAATTCGGCAGCGCAAACTTGTTGAGAAATACAAGGAACTCAAAGCTTCAGGCAAACTGGAAGCATATATCGAGAAGAAAAGGCGCAAGAATGCTGCAAAAGACCACAGATACTTGCCATATCGGCGTCCTGGCGAGCAAGAGAACCAGTGAAATAACAGGTTTGCATGCTGTAGCTAATTTGTTTGCTTGGGTTCCTCCTCACATATTCTTGTTGGTATGGGTTCCTCCAACCACAGATTCTTGTTGGTATGCATGAACATGGCCCTCCTCATTCAAGATGTAGAGGCATTGGGAGAGCTAACTTCTTTTGTAACTTCAAAGGTGCAGCTACTCTTCCTATTTATGCCTCGGTACAGCTAATCTTGATGAATGTACTAGTCATATTTGAGAGCCTTGAAGAAATAGTTAATTTACAATCTCATTAACAAGTACACAATGCCATTAGTTGATCATGCCTCAAGTAAGTTATGTGCCTTCAATTTTGCTGAATAAACCTATGATGATTAGTTGATGGTAGAACAAGGAAGTTTTTACAGTTTGTCGATAGTAATTGCTACTTGGTCTATTTTTTTTTTCTACTTGCGAAAAGAATGAAGCGGACATTCCTGTTTCAAATTCAACAAAAAAAGTTATTACTATGAGGGTGTTTGGCTAAGTTTATACTAGCTTATAAGCATTTTCGGCTCATCTACGCGTTTGGTAAAGTTAAATGTGCTTATAAGCCAAGTGCTTATACGTCAAAATTAAGCAAGCCATAAGCTGGTCACCCCTAGTTTATGAATTTTTAGCTTATAAACACTTTAAGTTTGACCAAGATTTTTACTTTTTGATAACTCCTACATCGATAATCACTGCCTCAAGTATTATTTTTCAACTTAAACCCCTGCAATTCTCATTGACTATTTAAGATAAGCAAATTCTCTATCCCTTTGCATATTTGAATCAATGCAATTGTGTATTAATCTTTGAACTATATGTAATTAATGAGGTCATATCAATTTTGGTGTATTAGTTTCTAAGTGTTGTGGTGATGAAACAATGTTTGTTTCTCTTCAAATATTTGTCCTATTTAGGTTTATTTTTTACTTAGAAACTTTTGTCAATTTATTAATTATTATAACTTATGATAATATGCCTATCATAAAATAAATTGTATTTATTATAAAAATTATCTTATCTAAGCACAGTTGTATTTAAAATAAAATGACAAATAGAATATTTTGTATTTGAATTGATCTGGAATCTAAATTTTTGAAGAAATTACGCCCTTATAAACATTTTTTAATCAAATACTTAGCAACTTATTATCAATTTTAGCACTTGTATCCAAACACGTAACTGCTTATTTATTAAATTAGTTTTAGCATTAAAAAGTGCTTTTCAGCCCCCTAATACTTATCAGCTACTTCAAATCAGCTAATCCAAACGGGCTCTATTTCTGAAGAGCTATAGAGGAATTAGTTTCTTCGCTATTAGTGTTGCTACATCCATGTGTCCCTAATGTGAAAATCCTCCGGGATTGTTACACAAATAGCCCGTCAGATTCTATATTTACGTTTTTTAGCCGATATATATAAATTATACATAATTATGCATATATTATATATGAATTGTATATATATACATCCGCCTACTATTGATAGTTCAAGTCTGCCCCATCCTTTTGGAAAGGAATAAAAAAAAAGTTCCTATTCTTTCAATAAGCAAGTGGAGGATGAAAAACTTGACGGTCCAATTTTGCAAGATGAGATATACAATTCAGATTTGCTCTCGTTTCTTTGTCCAATTACAAAGATAGCTAAGATTGGGAGTTGAGTTTGCATTTTCGTAAATAAAAAAAATAAACCGATAGTAAATTGATAATTCTGGGTTTCGGACGGGGTATTAACTCAATTATTTACTATTAATCTGTGTCCAAAAGTGAAATCCTATTTGTCTCTACTGAATAATGATTAATTAAAAACATACTTCAATAATTGAGCATATATACCAGAGCCAGACTGTTCAGCATTTTGTTTTCAACTTTGCTAGTGCTACTTAATTTTGAGAAATTTGCTGTTCATCCAATCTTCGAATCAACTGAGATTGAGATAGTGATATTTTTGTGGATTGTTTTTCATTTGAACCAAAATGTAATACGTTCACTTAGGATATCCCACAAGCTACAACTTCCTTCTCATTCATACAAGTCTCCATCTAATAATGTCCAAGAAAAACATCATTCTCAATCTACTATAGAAAAGATGTATTATAAAATGAAACATCAACATCAGGATAAGGATCATGTGCCACATCTTTCTTGAACTCATCCTTCATGTTTGGCATTCATTAATTTATGTCCCTATAGTACTATATTTTGGCTATTTGGCCATGGTATTCTACTGCATTTTAGAGCCGTGGAAGCAACCACTAATGCTTGTATTAGGGCAGACTATCTATCGTGTGGTCCTATCTTGCATGCTACGTGAACCTGAGATGCTTTGTGCACCGACCGCCTTTTTATTTTTTTATTTTTTTTACCTTTAGCCTCTATCTACTTGGATGTAAAATATTTTACATCGACTACCCTTTTGGGTGAAAGATTTCTAACAAACAAACTCAAAGAATTATTTTGTGCCATCAATAAACATGTAGTAGCAATTTTGAAAAGGAAATTAAATATTATATTAACAATGCGCAAGCAAAATCCTAATTCAAATTATTTGTGCGGCTCAAAAAAGAAACAGTATCTATAGGAAAACGTATTTCATCAATTATTCGAATAAATTAAGCATGATTGGCTGCTTGCCTACTTTATATTGATATAAGCAAGTCATTTTGTGGAGCTCTATAAAGTTGCTACTTGGGTTTAATTTCTTATTGATCTCTCCAAAACCAACTCCCTTTCGTAATAATCATGTTTGTAAAGACATGTATCGTGTATTAATTAAATTGGCGTAAAAACATTCGATGTGAATAAATATTTATCTTCTTTTTCTCTTCTCTGATTTGCATTATCTAATTGTTTTTCCGAAATTTGTTATAATGACAAGAAAAGGATAATAATTGAATTTAAGATAGTGAAAAATGTTGTAGCGTATATAGCCAACAATATGGTGCAAGACTACTAAACTCATTAGGGGTCGTCTGGTTTGAATACGGCTTATGCCGGTATAATTATGCTAGGATAAGATATGCTGAGATTAGTTATTCTGGTATTGTTTTTTATCCACAGTTTGGTATGTTGGACAATTGCATAATTTCTAAGAAGGTATAAGTTATCCCGGCACTAATTATCCCACCCTCTACAAGATATAGGTTATCCATGTATTAATTTTAATACCGAGATAACTTATACCAAAATTACTAACCAAACAAAATATTAAGATGATATTAAATTTTTATACCAACGATATACCATCTTTGGGCTTGATGCCGTACATTAGATGTCTAGAGAAAAAATGTAACAAAGGTACTACTACATCTATCCAATAAATTTGGTACTTTTTGCTTTCCAAGAGTCCTGACCAACTTATAGGATAATTGAACTAGAGTAATCAACTTTTCCAAATCAAAATAGGACATCCAGGAAACATGAAAGTGCAACAAGTTGCAACTTTCATCATTTCAAAATAGTGAAAAATTATACATTTTAAATTGAAAGTCAAAATTTACTTAGTTCATGAGAAAGTAAATATCAAAATAAAAAAAGGCAGTTTGATGCACTAAAGCTCCCGCTATAATACTTAGTGTTTGTTGCAACCATAAAAAAGAAAAAGAAATAGAAGTTTCCATTCTCGAAATAATTATTCATCTTCACCATAAATGATTTACTAATTTTGGGAGGCCAAAATATTGACCAAAAAATAGGAAGCATAATAGTCGGTGCATATGTATCTCACCCTTTTTGTGTGAAAAGAGAACCAAACCCTCCAAAGGATCCAACTTTTAGGACAAAATTTTCTTACATGTCATGATCCAGTGGCCACCTTCAATGTTATTTGTTGAGGCAACATTAGGACCAACACAAGATTTCTCGTCTTTGTCATTATAATCTTTTCGAAAATAATCACTGAATGGAGAAAATCATTAAAAAAAAAAAAAAAGTCCTCCGTTTGAAGGTATTTCTCATTTTAAATGCGCCATCTTCACTCCCTTTTTTTATCTAGTAATTTTTTTTTTAACGGTATGATTCTGGTTAGCTTGCACACACCTAGAACCGAAATCATATGCATGAGGCGGTGTTAAAAAATACTATGCTTACCGCTCTTTCCATAGCCTAATCATACATTTTCTATCCTTCTTCCTAAAATACCAAAATCCGACTCCAGGTCCGCTTGGTCCAAACTCGAGATTCAGACCAAAACACGTTCACCCATTCCCCCACGAGCCCGAATATTCAATTTATTTTGAAATTCGACTCCAAATTGAGGTTGAATTCCCAAAAATCCCATAAACCCTAACTCTACCCAAAACCCCTAATTTCTACCTTGATTTCATAATTTCTACGTCAAACCAAGTCCGTTTCTTACCAAATTTTACAGGTAACTCATAATATATATATATATATATATTGAACCTGTTCCGGGCTCCGGAACCGTACGGGCCCGGTAACACGGATTTCACATAAAACTTCCTTTTCAAAAGCATTAATTATTTTAAAATTCATTTCTCGGACTTGGGACCTCGGAATTCGATTCCAGGCATACGCCCAAGTCTCATATTTTCCTACGGACCCTCCGGGACCGTCAAATCACGGGTCCGGGTCCGTTTACCAAAAATGTTGATCGAAGTCAACTTCAATCAATTAATTACCATAAATTCAACTCTTTATCAAGTTTCCACATAAAGGCTTCCCAGCTACACGTCCGGGCTACGCACGCACATCGAGGTGAGATTAATGGAGGCTTTCGGGGCCTCGGAACACAGTTTTAGTCAAATTTACACAGGATGACCTTTTGGGTCATCACAATACGCAAATCAAGGAAAATATTTTCTCAAGAGTATTCATAAATAATTTTGATACAATAAACATGAAGTAATAAACTTTCGAACCAACAACCTTCCGAACCCACAAATTTCATAAACTTCTGAACCGTAAAACTTTTGAAACCGCGAAATTTTGAACCCGTAAACTTCGAAACACATAAACCTCCAAACTCATAACTTTGGAACTTGTAAAATTTTGAACCTATAAACCGAAAGATGAAAAAAGTAAAATTGAATTTTTTTTTCCGGGGGGTGTAGAAAAAAAAAATTTAAAAGTTACAAAAAGAAAAATTTGTGTGGGAATGGGGCAGGGTGAGGGGGAGGGTGGGGGTGCAGTCGTGCAGGAAAAAAAACAGAAATTTAAAAATTACAAAAAAAGTATTAAAAAAAATTATGCGGGAGTGGGAGCAGGAGAGTGCGGGGTAGGGGTGGATGGGTGGTGACGAAAAAAAAACCTTTTTTGGAGAGAGAGCATGGGGTGGGGTTAAATAGGTGGGTGTGGGGTTTGTTTGAGGGTAGGAAATAGGACGGGGAAGCTTGAGAAAGAGTTTTGAATAATATTTTCCCTTCTCTTGAATTGGGAAAAACATTTTCCTCTACATTTAAGCCAACCAAACATGAGAAAATTGAACCAAACACACCCTAAATTATTATTCCTTTGCATGCAACAGAGTGTACTCATGAAGTTTAGGCTGTATAACCTAACGTTTAGTCTTAGAATTTGAACACGGAAGTAGAGAATTATTTTACTCTACTTTATTTGTTATTGTTTAAACTACTAAAGTAATTCTTTTGTTTTTAAATGAAGACCTTGGCGTCGTTAACATGAAGATTTTCGCTTTACTTAATCACTTACCTAATATCTTGACCTTTTTAACTTTTAGAGATAGATGCTAATAATGACCGATTAGTAAAGGTAAAAAGAAGAAGCTTCATACTTAAACTTAACTAACTTTAGGCTAATCATCGGTACAACCACTTTTCAGATTTAATTAGTTAGTTCACTAAGTACTTTATTCTTTATTTTATCTTTAAAAAATATTTATGGGTTAAGACATCTTTTAAAGCAGGTAAAATATCATTAGGTTGTGTCATCAACTCCACCTGTCGGCAATTACTATAAGCTAATGGTTCTAATCCTTAGGTCCACACAATTAGGTGAACTTAAAAAAAAATAGTTCACAAAAAGGGACTCAAATTTAGTGCCTTAGCCATATATAATATTTTGCAGCATAACGAGATATTTCAACCATTTTCATAATACACATAAAAGGCATACCTATGAGGGTTTTGCTGCTTTTTTTTTCTTTTTTTCTCTCTAAGGGATATGATATGAATTACCAAATTTGCTTCTATTTAGTCACTTATATATTTTTCGCGAAGCACATTGTAACTTAATAATCTTATCTCGTTTCTTTGAAACATTGTATACGATTAAAATCAGATTCATTCGATTTTACTGATTAATCGAGACCAGGGGATGGGTCGAAGATCGTCCCCGTAATAGATCATACTGAGGCATGAGGATAAGGTACCGAGTTCGGAGTTCGAGGTACCTGTCGAGATCAAGACCATTAGTGATTGAGACCAAACGAGATAGACATCGAGCAAGACCGAAGATTGCATAATAACAAAAAGGCGAGATATCAGTGACTGGTCGAATATCATGGCGGATATCTCGGAACGGATCAAATCAAGAACGATTATTTAGCTAATCATGGGATTTTCTTCTGTAATTAGAATTGTACCATAAGTAGAATTTCTCTACTATATAAAGAGGGGTTCTAATCATTTGTAAGACACCTGATTCTCGCATATCAAAGCAATATAATACTCTCTTGTTCATCAGTTTGCTTTATACTTCATTATTCTAGTATCAGTCAGTTCGAGGGCACATTAGCTCGAGGGCTGAATTGCATTTCAACACTGGTTTGCTTTACTTTATTGTTAATTTCTATATTAATCATCGTATTTATCAATTGATATTAGGGAAAATCGTGTCCTTAAAACCACTTATAAGTTTAATTATTATCTGATTTTAAGGGGTAAACAGTTTGACGCCCACCGTGGGGCGTAGGATAATAGTGATTGCTTGATATTAATTCTCATAACACACACTACTTTACGCTTGTTCTCGTAAGTATTTTTTTATTTCAGGATCAGCATGTCGAACTCACAAGCAGTACCCACACACGCTGACAATGGCCTTGGTTTTCATGGAGAAAACGACAATATAGCCGCCCCAGGGATCGAAGTATCTCAGGCTAGCCTCGAGGGATTACCAATTGCAAATCCCGTCGACGTCAGTTCCCATGTTGCCCTAATTGCAAATCTAGGCGTTGATCCCGAAAATAGCGTCCGCAGGGAAGTTCGATCAGGTGGTCGAAGGATGCAGGGTGGCAAAGACGGTGGATTCAGCCTTCAACTGATATTTGAAATGTTACAGGCTCAATAATCTCCTATAGCGCAACTACAAAATCAGAATCGTGCAGCGAGTGGGGTCGAACCCGATCCCTCACCAGAAGCTGTTCACAGGGCCGAACCTGTACCGGAAAGGTCGAACGCCAATGAATCGGGGATTGACCCAACCATTATGAAAATGCTCAAGGAGCTCACTAAGAGAATCGAATTAGGGGAAAAGAAGATCGAGGCAAATTACAAAAAGGTAGAAACATACAACTCCCGAGTTGACCAAATACCGGGGGCACCTCCGATTCTGAAGGGTTTGGATTCGAAGAAGCTTGTGCAGAAGCCTTTCCGCCCAAGTGCGGATCCTAAGCCCATCCCGAAGAAATTTCGCATGTCAGAAATTCCCAAGTATAATGGGACCACCGACCCCAATGAGCATGTTACTTCTTACACATACGCAATAAAGCGGAATGATTTATTAGATGACGAGATTGAGTCCGCTCTACTAAAAAGTTTGGGGAAACTTTATCGAAGGGGGCAATGGTATGGTACCACAATCTGTCGCATAATTCCATTGATTCCTTCGCTATGCTTCCAGATTCTTTTGTCAAAGCACACTACGGAGCGATAAAGTTCGCAACTAGGAAGTCAGACCTCTTCAAAGTGAAACAGAAGGACAATGAAATATTAAGGGAATTTGTATCTCGGTCCCAGATGGAATGCATGGACCTACCCCCGGTTGTAGATGATTGGGTTGTCCAAGACTTTACTCAAGGTTTGAATGTACGAAGTTCGGTAGCATCACGGCAGCTGAAGTAGAATTTAATTGAGTATCCAGCCGAGACTTGGGCCGATGTGCATAATCGGTACCAGTCAAAAATCAGGGTCGAGGATGATCAGTTGGGGACCCCTTCCAGTTCCTTTTATCCAAATAGGCCCGTCGGCAGAATTCAAAGGGACAACAACAAAGAAACCTGATCGAACGGAGATTAGTATTAACCATATGACACAGATCGTAGAAAATAACGGTCCGAGACATAACCCCGTTCGAAGTGATCAAGGAATGATCGAGGACAGAGCTCTCGAGGGCTCATGAGTAAAAGTGTCTTTGATAAACATGTCGAGTCCACAGAAGCACCACGACTGTCAGAATACAACTTCAGCATCGACGCATCAGGAAAAGTGTCAGCCATTGGAAGGATCAAGGATACAAGATGGCCTAGACCCCTACAAACCGATCTGGCACAAAGGAACCCTAATCAAAAATGCAAATACCATGGTACTCATGGTCATAGAACTATGGATTGCAGACAGCTAAGGGAGGAGGTAGCCCGTCTGTTCAACGAGGGCTACCTTCGAGAATTCTTGAGCGACCGAGCTAAAAACCACTTCAGAGAAAGGGACACAAACAGGAAGAATGAACAAGAAGAACCACAACACGTGATTCACATGATCGTTGGTGGGGTCGACATTTCCTAGGGACCGGTGTTCAAGCGTACTAAGGTGTCCATCAACGGGGAAAAGCGAATCAAGACTATGTACCATAAGGGACCTTGTCTTTCAATGACGAGGAAGCAGGGGGGATCTCACAACCCCACAATGATGCATTGGTAATCTCTATTATTATGAATAAAATTCAAGTTAAACGTGTTTTGATTGATCCAGGAAGCTCGGCCAATATTATTCGATCGAGGTTGTGGAGCAGCTCGCCCTGTAGGATCAGATTGTGCCCGCAGCTCGGGTTCTCAATAGTTTCAACATGGCGAGTGAAACTACTACGGGCGAAATCATCTTGCCAGTAAAAGTAGCCGGGATCATTCAAGAAACAAAGTTCCATGTGATCGAGGCCGATATGAGATACAACGCCCTTCTCGGAAGACCCTGGATTCATAACATGAGGGCAGTCCCTTCAACCCTTCACCAAGTTTTGAAGTTCCTAACACTGAAGGGAGTAAAAATGGTGTATGGGGAACAACATGCCGCCAAAGAGATGTTTGCGGTCGATGAAGTGATATCGGTATCGTCACTCTCATCAACGAAGGGATCGGAATCAAAAAGAAAATTGGAGGCTAAATAGCAACCACAGGCACCAGCCTCGACTTAGTCGGAGAAACAGGGAGCAGATGAGGACGATGACTATTGGATCCCTCGATCCTTCATAATTCTAGACGATTCTGACACCACCAAATAAATAATCGAAGAGTTGGAATAAGTCATACTGATCGAAGACTTGCCCGAACGAAAGGTATACCTGGGCACAGGGTTGACTTCCGAGCTTAGGAAAAAACTCATTCAATTCCTTTTATATAACATGGATTGTTTTACGTAGTCCCATCTCGATATGATAGGGATCCTACCAGAAATCACTACACATCAGCTAAGTTTGGACCCAAAGTTCCGTCAAGTAAAACAAAAGAGCAGGCCACAGTTCGAGGTTACACATGCATTCATCAAGGATGAGGTAACCAAACTTCTCAAAGTAGGGTCCATTCGGGAAGTAAAATATCCCGGATGGTTTGCAAACGTAGTAGTAGTCCTTGAGAAGGGAAATAAACTTAGAATGTACGTAGACTATAAGGATTTAAACAAGGCCTTCCCTAAGGATTCTTTTCCTTTGTCGAATATCGATCGCATGATCGATGCCACGACTGGCCATGAGATCCTCAGTTTTCTCGATGCCTACTCCGGGTACAATCAAATACAAATGAACCCGGATGATCAGGAAAAGACTTCGTTCATCACTAAATATGGAACCTATTGTTATAATGTAATGTCGTTTGGACTAATAAATGTTGGTGTTACTTATCAACGCCTAGTAAATCGAGTTTTTGAAGAAACAAATAGGTAAATCAATGGAAGTTTATATTGATGACATGTTAGTTAAGTCCCTGCGAGCAGAGGAACATTTGAAACATTTGTAGGAGAGCTTCGATATACTAAGAAAGTACAACATGAAGATCAACCCGGAGAAATGCGCATTCGAGGTCGGCTCAAGCAAGTTCCTCGGCTTCATGGTATCAAATCGGTGGATCGAGATTAAGACCGATAAAATCAAGGCCAACGAAGATATCACGGTCGTGGATAATATCAAGGTCGTACAAAGATTAACAGGAGGCATAGCCGCCCTAGGTCGATTCATTTTGAGGTCCTCAGATAGAAATCATCGGTTCTTCTCACTGCTTAAGAAGAAGAGCAATTTCGCATGGACCCCGGAATGCCAACAAGCCTTAGAAGAACTGAAACGGTACATGTCGAGTCTGCCACTGCTTCACACCCCAAAAGTGGACGAGCAACTATACTTGTATTTAGCGGTCTCGAAAATAGCGATAAGTGGGGTCATAGTTCGAGAAGAACAAGGTACGTAATTCCATGTTTATTATGTTAGTCGAACCTTAGGTGAGGCCGAGACTCGATACCCACACTTAGAAAAATTAGCGGTTGCTTTAATAAACGCCTCTAGGAAATTAAAACCATAATTTCAGTGTCACCCAATTTGTGTTGTGACTACCTATCCCCTTCGCAATATTTTGCACAAACCCGAACTCTGGAGTCGATTGGCCAAATGGGACGTCGAGATCAGCGGGTGCGATATCGAGTATCAACCCCAAACGACCATCAGTCTCAAATCTTGGCAGACTTCGTGGCTGACTTCAATCCAGACCTCTTACCCGAGGTCGAAAAGGAATTTTTATTAAAATCGGGTACATCATCGGGGGTGTGGAACCTCTTCATAAACGACACTTCAAATGTGAAGGGGTCCGGTCTAGGCATCATTTTGAAGCCTCCCGCAGGTAATACAATTAGAAAATCTATCAGAACTTCAAAATTAACTAACAAAGTGGCCGAGTATGAGGCCTTGATTGCAGGTCTCGAGATCGCTAAGCGTTTGGGAGCAGAGGTCATCAAGGCCAAATGTGATTCCTTACTTGTGGTAAACCAAGTCAACAGAACTTTCGAGGTCTAAGAAGACCGAATGCAGAGGTACTTGGATAAACTACAGGTGGCTCCACATCGATTTAAAGAATGGACCTTGAAGCATGTACCTGGGAATAGAACAGCGAGGCCGATGCCCTTGCAAACTTGGGGTCATCGGTCGAAGATGACGAACTTAGCTCGGGGACTGTCGTAAACCTTTCCAGGTCAGTGATCGAAGAAGGCCTCGCCGAAATAAACTCTACAATCCTGACCTGGGATTAGAGGAACAAGTATATCGAATACCTAAAGAATGGGAAGCTTCCATCGTATCCTAAGGAATCGAGGAATTTACGCACAAAAGCAACACAGTTCACATTGGCCGAGGATGGAACACTATTTAGGAGAATGTTCGATGGACCATTGGCGATATGTTTAGGATCAGGAGACACCGACTACGTCCTACGGGAGGTTCACGAAGGTACTTGTGGAAATCATTCCGGTGCGGAGTCATTGGTTTACAAAGTCATCAGAGTAGGATACTATTTGGCCGATTTGGAAAAGAATACAAAAGAATTCGTTCGAAAATGCGACAAATGTCAAAGGTATGCGCCGATGATTCACCAGCCCAGGGAGCAACTCCACTCAGTCTTATTCCCATGGTCGTTCATGAAGTGGGAAATGGACATCATCGTCCATCTCCCATTGGCCCCGAGAAAATCTTAATTTATTTTATTTATGACTGATTATTTTTCTAAGTGAGTTAAAGCACATGCTTTCGAGAAAGTCAGGGAAAAAGAAGTCATAGACTCATTCTGGACCACATTATATGCCGATTTGGGATGCCTGCCGAGATTGTGTGCAATAATGGAAGGCAGATCATCGGCGGCAAAGTGACAAAATTTCTCGAGGATCACAAGATTAAAATGATCCTATCGACGCCATATCATCCCAGTGGGAACGGAAAAGCCGAATCAACAAACAAGACCATCATTCAAAATCTAAAGAAAATATTGACTGACGCTAAGGGGAAATGGAGAGAGATACTGCCCGAGGTCCTTTGGGCATACCGCACGACGTCGAAATCCAGTACGGGGGAAACACTGTTATCTTTAGTCTATGGTGCCGAAGCTCTTATCCCGGTCGAAGTCGGGGAACCTAGACTCAGGTTTCGATATGCAGCGGAAGAATCAAATCACGAGGCTATGAATACAAGCCTCAAATTGCTGGATGAAAGACGGGAAGCCTCCCTCATTCGAATGGTTGCACAGAAACAGCGGATCGAAAGGTATTACAATCGAATAGTCAATCTTCGGCACTTTAAAATCGGGGACTTAGTTCTGAGAGAAGTCACCCTCAACACTAGAAACCCGAATGAAGGAAAACTTGTCTCAAACTAGGAGGGACTATATCAGGTCCTCGACATCATCGTAAAAGGATCCTACAAGCTTGGCACGACGAACAACGAGCAATTACCATACAATTGGAACGTTTCACTCCTCAAACGATACTACTGTTGAGGTACGACCTTATCCATTTTAATTTATATTTTAATTAATCGATTGCAGGTGTTTGATCGAAGACGTCGATGTATTTTTCAACACAAAATCCTTAGGTCTGAAAGCATGTGTTGCACTCTTTTTCCCTTAGACTGGTTTTTGTCCCAAATGGGTTTTTTCGTCGAGGTTTTTCACGAGGCAGCCATTGTTCGTGCTAACTTAGAGAAATTTAACAGTATCCGGGGCTTCTTTACAATCAACCTCGAATACTGGGGGTCATCACCCTCAAATGTCAACTTTGTTGCAAGGAAAGTACTTCGTGTCAGCAGGGTCTCGATAGGTAAACTTTTGTAAGGGCCAAATGCTCGAATGAGACCATATAGGTTACTCGAGCCCTAACATCAAACATGTACGGATATATAATCATCTACTAATAGAAGTATTTTTCCTTGCCAAATATTTCATGCCTTGAAAAAATTTTACTTTACAATTTCATGCTCTTGACCTATTGTGTAAACAGGCTTAAAGACCGATCACATTTGGAGTCCGAACAACTAACCCCACACTCGGGGACGGTCGTTTGAAAAATAAACGTGATCAAATTATTAAAACCTCGAGATCGTAAGACCTTAAAAAGGCAATACTCGAATTTTATAGGCCAAGACCACCCCACTCGGGGACTGACACTTCGAACAAGTTCAGAGTGTAACAGTGACTTCGAGTTCTTTGGCACTTTTTATCTCATCATTGAGATCGAAGCCTCGAGCATGGATCTCCTCGAGGGTTTCCCTCCAATATTGGCACTTGGCAAGCTGGGCAACCCAATATGCTCGGGTTTGGGCAACATCGACAACTTCCTTTGCTTGGGTTTGAGCGGCCTCAACATCAGACCAGTAGACGACCACAATCGCCTCCACATCAGCCTTGACCTTTTCAACCTCAAATTAAGCCTTTGCGAGTTCGGTGGCCAACCGAGCCTCGAGCTCCTCAATTTTTTTGGCATGTTCCAAGTCCTCTTTCATGCCCTGAAACTGATTTTCAGCTGATGACAACTGGGCTCGAGCAGCCTCCTTCTCTAAGGAAAGGCGGTCCATATTTTGCTTCCATGCCAAGGTATCCGCCTTTACCACATCGACCTCTCCACGAATCTGCTCTATTATCTCGAGCTTCTGTTGGACCTGTGAGATCGAATTATTAGCCATCACCCCCTAACTGATTCTATGAGCTTCTAAGATTTTTATTATCTGCTCGGTCAGGTCGCTTTGTTCTTTCTGAGTTGCGGCTAGCTCAGATCGGATGTCCTTGATTTCTTATTCTTTTCCCCACTAAGAAGTTTAAGTTCATTCTTCTCCTCGGTAATACCTTGAAGATCGGCCTCGTACCGGCTCAGTTCTGCTCAGGATTTGGAAAATGCCTCCTGATGAAGCACCGAGGCCTACACAGATAGAAGAAAAGAAATTAGACAGGAAGAGAAAAAAGAAACACAAGTGTGATATCGACGAGGGAGTTAAGGCTTACCCGATTCAAAGATTATTGTTGTATTGGTAAAAATAAGCTTCACACGTGTATTAATTATGATGACTAAGCAATCCATGTGGAGAAATGAAAACATGACAACTGGACGAGCCTTTACGAAGAGGTACGAGACAAAGAGGAACTGAACAACATACCCACAAGGTAATCAGATGTGGGAATCTCAATCTAATTGAGGAGATGAAAATACACGTTCAGAATGAATCAAGGCATAATAAAGGGCATATTCGAGGATCTTCAATCAATGATCCAAAAGTTACATAATCCTCACGCAAGAGTTATAATTAATCATTGTAACGTTACATTAATGCCATTATTAGTCATTAATGCTCAATCACTGAAAAGAGTAGACGTTATATTAAAAAATTCCCTATATAAGGGAGTAAAATATAACTTGTAAGGACACGTTCGAACTACTATTGAAATATACTTACTTTTTATGCATCTTTACTGCTTTCTATTTACAAGCCTATTTGCAATTATTAGCATATTATGTTGATTCTAAGAAACCCGAGTTCTTCTTAAAATAGCTTTGGCAAAGAATCTAATTCTTTGGTTAACAGTTGTGCCTTATTGAAGAGACTCGATGCTCTGCCCGAATCCTTCCTCAAAATCTCCAAGTCACTTAGGCCGGCAGCGTCTTCGACCCCAATAAAATAACCACGGAAAGGGTCCTCCCCTCTGTGGTCTCCTTCCATGGAAGGGGTCTTCAAGGACCGAGCCTCCTGAATCATCCCCTCAGAAAACGAAGGAAGCGACGAGGAGTCTCCAATTTCTATTGCCCCAAGTGGGTCACTTGGGGTGTCTTCTTCATCTCAAGGAGCCTCGAGACCGGTCTCTACAGCCATACCCGTCATTTTCTCACTTCGGTGGGAGGTATCTTCAGCCTTTGACGACTCGAGGACTTCACCCAAGTCTCTTTTCGAGACCCCCTTAGCTCGAGGTGGAATATTTTCAGCCCTCACTGACTCAGTGGCCTTTTGACCCTCAGTGTTCATCTTCACTCGGGCCACCAGCCCGAAATCATCTTCTTCCTCTTCCTCCCTTAGGAGTCGAACTTACTCCATGGTCAGAGGGATAATGTTCTTTTTGGGCTTTCGAGCCTCTCTCTTCTTGGGCTCTGGATCCTCAGACGTCGAGGTCCTCTTTCTCTTCTTCTACTTTATCGGCTTTGGGACCGGGATTGAAGTCTCTTCCTCACCAGATGGGAGCCTCGTGACTGCATCTTTGCCGAGACCTGCAAGAGAAGAAATTGAGTAAATTTGGAGGGATGTTTTTAACCAAATCATCAAACACATGAAAGGGGTTTACCATGATTTTTGGCTTCCCACCAGCCTTTCGATAAATCGCGCCATGCGCGCTCAGCATACGTCGAGGTCGAGAACATGTCCCTAACCCACCTCTAGAGATTAGGAATTGCACTGGGAATCCAGACAACAACTACATCAAAAAATAGCATCGAAGAGAAAGTGAAGAAGCAAAATAACAGATAGAAACTAATAGTGGGATCATACTTGCGTTTCATATTCCACTTTTTGGGAAACGACATCTTCTCGGCCTGAATCAAGTCCAAAGCCTCGATCCTTCTCCTCATCTATGCTGGAGATGAAAACCTCGGTGGCCCGGCGCTGGATTTTTATTAGCCCACCTCGTAAAGCCGAGGGCTGTATAACCTAGTGAGGTGGTCGAGAGTAAAGGGGAGTCCGTATACTTTTCTCGAGAAGAATCGGAGCAATATTACGATTCTCCAGAAGGAGGGATAGATTTGCCCGAGGGTCACCTGGTACTTTTTGTAGAAGTTCGCGATAATTGGGTCGAGGGGACCCAACGTGAAAGGGTAAGTGTAAACACTCAAGAACCCTTCCACGTGGGTGGTAATATCTTCCTCAGGGGCCGGTATTACGACCTCTTTGTTCTGCCAGTTGCAATCCTTTTTCACTTTTTCGAGAAACTTCTCAGGTATCGAGCATATGTATCTCGATAACGGCTCGCAATGACCGGGGACCGACAAGGTTTTCTCAATCTTGAAATCGGAACTGATAACGTACCCCCCAGGAATACATTCCTCAAGGCATGGTTCCACCGATGCTTTCCTGTCGGCCGGCTGAGAGGATGAAGTGGTTTCCTTTTGAGGCACAATCTTTAGCGTTTTCGCCATTTGGTTTTGAGGTTAAAGAAAGATGAAGATGATGAGATTTGGTGTTTTAAGAAGAGGTTAATGGTGAAACTTGTAGATTTGCAGATAAAGGACTTGAAAAATGCGAAGCGCTTTGAAGGTTAGAGCAGAAGAGGTTGAACGTAAAGTTTGAAATAGTGGAGAAGAGGCCTATTTATGGATTTCACGGCAATGGTTCAAAGTTGCAAGTGGCCGGCCATCAATTGAGACACATTAATAACCTAGGGAATTGTACCGACGGGACGTTTCAGTCACGTCTGTCGCTTACATCACGACGATGACATCATGACAGGTCGAGGTAAAATCGAGGGCTCAATTCGTTTCTTGTCATTACACTCCAAAAAACGAGGGGACTATCTGTATACGATTAAAATCGGGCCCACCCGATTTTACTGATTAACCTAGACCAGGGGGATGGATCGAAGATCGGCCCCGTAATAGATCAGACCGAGGCATGAGGATAAGATACCGAGTTCGGGATTCGAGGTACCTGCCGAGATTGAGACTAGTAGTGATCGAGACCAAACGAGATAGACGTCGAGCAAGACCGAAGATATCATAATAACAAAAAGGCGAGATATCCGTGACTGGTTGAATATCATGGTGGATATCTCGAACGGATCAAATCAAGAACGGTTATTTAGCTAATAATGAATTTCCTTATGTAATTAGAATTGTACCATACGTAGAATTCCTCTACTATATAAAGGGGGGTTCTAGTCATTTGTAAGACACGTGATTCTCGCATATCAAAGCAATATAATACTCTCTCTTGTTCATCAGTTTGCTTTATACTTCATTATTCTAGTATCAGTCAGTTCGAGGGCACATTAGCTCGAGGGCTGAATTACATTTCAACACTGGTTTGCTTTACTTTATTGCTAATTTCTGTTATTAATCATCGCATTTATCAATTGATATTAGACAAAATCATGTGTCCTTAAAACCACTTATAAATTTAATTGTTATCTAATTTTAAAGGTAAACAAACATTATGTGCAATATTTAGAAAAGTTATTAGTCCAATAATTTAAATTATAGACAAATAATAATAGGGAAACACTGATGCAGCCATATATAGTATGTACCTCGAATAATTAATTGATGCAACCATATATATGTGCCTCATTCCACAAAAGTATAATTTATTATTGTTTAAATAATATATATGGATGAAATATTCCAAGCCTGCTCTTATGTTTTATTCACATGATTACAACAACAATTATCATGTATTTTTTCTATGCAATCAATGACATTTGATCCTTGTAACAGCAAAATATAAATAAGGGACTAATACACCAAAGACTCAACATAAAAGATTTAATTGCATTCGTAATGATACACGAGGAACAAAATATATTCTTTTGCCCTTAACGTTCGGGTTTGAAAACTACAACTTGATCAATCCATTGATAGGAGCCGATTAACAACGTTCGGATTTGAAAATCAGAAATTATAAGTTGTTAATTAGAAGGGGGTGGGTGTCCTTTAATTTATTAGCCATTTTAAAGTTGTTTGTCCTATCCTTATTTAATGTGACGTTTAAGTGTAATCTATCAAGAAATAGAAATGCAAATGGTTTTAAATACTTACCAATTCATTGACTATTTGATTTAAGATAGTGTAATATCAAATGTTTCTAATTTTATACCGACTGCGTCTTTGTTGGAACATCATCAATCTCATATTTGGTCACAACACCAACAATATATACTAGAAATTTGTCTAAAACCATCCAGAAATATCGACCGAAATCTATCAAAAAACTAAAAAAACCATCGATTTCCGACCAACTTTAATACGTCGAAATTAAGTCGGTCGGTAAAAAATAGCGACAGAAGCGGTTGCAATTTTCGATCGATTTCAGTTGGTAAATTAATTTTCACAAACGACCTAAAAAGAAAATTTTGCCGGAAAAAACGACTGAAGTGGGTCTGAATTTCCGATCGAATTCGGTCGGTATTTTTAATTGCACCGTCTGGGACTCGAACCAAGGTATGTACTATGGCAGGATACTATTCTACCACAAGACTATCGGTAGATTTTGGTCTATGACTTTCTTAATTTATTTGTACTCTTTAATTGCATTTTCGCGCGAAAATAACTTACCGATTTCGGTCGTTTTTATTAAAAATATAAAATTACCGACCGAAGTCGGTCGGTTTCTTAAAATGACTGACTGAAATAACCGACCAATTTCGGTCGGCTATTTGAATATTAATTTTAATTTATTTTATATGAAAAATCGATCGAAATAGATCGGTTTCTTAAAAAATAAATGTTGTGGGATGCTAAAATAGTTTCCCGCATTTTAGCGGCAAAAAAATCGACCTAAGTCGGTCGGTATCGTTAAAAAAAATTAAAAAAATTAAATATTTTAAAAAATCAACCAACTTTTTTTGGTCGGTTTTTTGACCGACCGAAGTCGATCGATTGACCACAATCGGATTTTTAGTTGTACAAATTACAGAGGCAAATCTAAAATTTAACCACTATGAATTCAAACTTCAAGGTTTTTAATATTGAACTTACTATAGTTAAGTTATGGGTTCATGTACTAGATATTTTAAGTTTAGTAATTTTTTTATACATAAACTTATACACGATATCAAAAGTACTAGGTTTAATTAAAACCGGTACCAGAGAGTTGCGTCCGCCCTTGACAACAAATAAGGTTTTCAGTGACGATATTTTATGACGATCCACTTGGTTGCCTCCAAAAGTAAGTATCGAGTCGCCAAAATAAGTGAGTTTCAATAACGAACTATATGTTTGTTGTTTTGACAGCGACTTAACTGAAATCTATTTTGTGGCACATCTATTTAATTTTTGCGAGCTTAGTTGCCACAAAGCTTATTTTATTAATTTTATTATTAGTTCTTATGACGACTAAGCTCGACATAAAAGTACACAAATACGTCATAAAATAGATTTAAGATAGATCACTGTTTAAAAAAGTGATATATAGTTCGCCGTTGAAACTATCACTTATTGACTCAGCACTCACTACTGGTGGTGACTAAAGAGGTCGCCACTAGACAGTTCACAATTGTATAAGATTTCAACTATAATTTACAATTGATCATTTCTTAATTTTAGAAGGATTTTACATGCACCCGCTATTAATTATATTAATAGACCTTGGGCATTCTTCTCTCCAACAACTTCCCATTTTACTCTTGGAGTGACTCGAACTCACAACCTTTTGGTTAGAAGTGAAGAGTGCTTACCATCGAAACAATACACCTTGTCTAAATGGAGTTATTCGATTTAGTGTAAAATCGAGTGCAGGTAAATATTTTTGAGATCCAGTTCAGGACATACTAATATCTGTAGCATGCATGCAATATACTAATCATAAATACTCAAGTAATGTCCACTTTTACATTTTTTTACATAAATACTCAAGTAAAATTTGGTGACTCGTGTAGGTTTGGCGTTGGTACAGAGTTTTTAAATATTTATTTTTCTCAAATTTTACATGATATCATATGTAAAATATATGGAGTATTAATTAGTCAATGAGCAACCAAAGTTTATGAAAAAGAGTGTCACATGTATCGATTGATATAAAAATCCACAAAGCGCAAGTTGTTTTTCAAAATTAAATTCCTTTTCTGATTAAGAAGCAATTACATTGGTTAATAGAATTATATTGGTTATTTATTTAATTCATTAGGTGAGGTTTGGTTCGCAAAAATAGTTAAGTTTGTTTCGATATCCTACTCTAAACATAACCATGCGTTACTCCAACCCTTTATTGTTTGTGGTCCTTGCCCCATTCACTAACCACTACCACACATATTAAAATAAGATACATCTCTTTAACAATTAATAAAGTTGGTACGAGAGATTATGATTCATTTAAGTGAATTTATTTCATCTGTTTAAGTTTACACGAGTGAATTATTCGATAACTATATCGAGAGAAAATATTATTGTGCAAGAACTGGCCGGACACATCTGTTATATAAAAGACATTTCTTATAAATCCTATTGTTAAAAATCAGCCATTAGAGAGCATTGAGACGTGAGAAGAAGAAGAAGAAGAAGAAATTGGGAAATTTCCAACCGCCTTTACTGTGCTAATAGAATTAGTTATATACAACTAATTGACAAGATAAAATGATAAAAAGGACCCCTAAATTTTAGTAATTACATTTAGGTCTCAATAACTAACTTCTAATCCCTAACTTCTAATACTCCCCCTCAAGCTGGAGGGTGAAGAATGTTCAACACTCCCAGCTTGTTGAGTAAAAATCTATGTTGTACAGATGATAGTCCTCTGGTGAAGAGATCTGCTTGTTGATCTTTTGTAGGAACATACTGAGTAACCAAGATATCATCTTTGATACGTTCACGAACAAAATGACAGTGTATCTCGATGTGTTTAGTACGCTCATGAAATATAGGATTCACATCTATTTGCATTGCTGCTTTGCTATCACAAAACAGTGTAACCTGCTTAAGAATACACACTCCCAACTCTGAAAATAGCCCCAATAGCCACACTATTTCTGAAATTGCTGATGTCATGCTGCGATATTCTGTTTCAGCACTACTGCGTGAAACTGTATGTTGCTTCTTTGATTTCCATGAAATCAATGAATCACCAAGTTTAACTGCATATCCACTAACATACCTTTTTGTCATTGGGCAAGCTGCCCAGTCAGAATCACAAAACGCTGTCAATGTATCTACATGCCCTCGTTTCAATAGAACTCTCATTCCTGATGTAGCCTTTAGGTATCTCACTACTCTAAAAGCAGCCTCCATGTGTGACTTCTTAGGCAGTTGCATAAACTGGCTCAAAATCTGCACTACATAACTGATATTTGGTCGAGTGACTGTCAAGCAAAGCAACTTCCCTATTAGTTTTTGATAATTGTTTGCATCTGTCAAGGGATCTTCATCTTCTACTCCAGCACCTCTGTCATATTCAAATGTTGTGAGTTTCTGATTGACTTCAAGTGGTATTAATGCTGGCTTGACACCACTTAAGCCCAACTCAGAAATGATCTCCAAAGTAGATTTTCTTTGGTTAAGCAGTATTCCATAATTAGATCTCAATTACCTCAATTCCTAAGAAATATCTCAATTCTCCTAGGTCTTCGAGTTTAAACTATTGATGCAAAGTTGTCTTAGCTTCATCAATCAAATTCTTATTACTTCCAGTCAGTAGCAAGTCATCAACATAGATGAGGATAATGATAGTATCCTTGCTTGATCTCTTAGTGAACATAGAGTAATCATGAGTGCTCTGTATGAAACCTGCTCCCACCAATGCTTCTGTGAGTTTCAAATTTCATTGCCTAGATGCTTGCTTTAGACCATATAAGGACTTAAGTAGCCTACACACCTTTTGCTCCCCCTGCCTTTGGAATCCCTGTGGTAAATCCATATAGCCATCAAATAAGTCTCCTTGAAGGAAAGCATTAAAGACATCCATTTGGTATAAGGGTCAATCTTTTGAGGCTGCAAGGGCTATCACAAACCTAACAATTACCATCTTTGCAACTGGTGAAAAAGTCTCATGATAGTCTAATCCCTCATGTTTATTGTATGCTTTTGACACTAGTCGTGCCTTGAATCTTTCAACTTCTCCATTTGCTTGGTACTTTATTTTGTACACCCACTTGGATCCAATAGAAACTTTCCATGGTGGTAAGTTAACAACCTCCCAAGTCTTATTATCTTCCAATGCTTGTATCTCTTGCTTCACGGCAGTGATCCACCTCTCATCCTTTATAGCTTCCTTGAAGCTATAAGGTTCCTTCAAGGCTGAGAAAACTGACACATAACTTATGTATATTGATGACATCTGCTCATAGGACATGAAGTTTGAGATCGGATAATTGAATTTTGAGGGCTTCTGTGATTGCAACACATAGTCTCTTTGCCATATAGGTAGATTATTTACCCTTAGTGACTGTCTAGTAGGTACATTAGAACCAGACACAATCCTAGGAGCATCTTGCCCATCTTGGACATCTTCCGTGACAACATCTCGAACAAGTGAGCCAGCAAATATGTCTTCAACATAATTCAACACATCATGTGTAGTTTGTGTTCCATCTGTTTCTGTCTCCTGCTCTTGTGGTGCAACATCAAGATTTCCATTATTGCCACCCTCTGCTGGTGAACTGGTGCCTGTTTCTGCTGTATTAGAAACCTGAAATGATTCCTCAAGATTGGAAATTGCTGGTAGTCCACCTGTTGGAGCCTGCAAATCTGTCTCCAAAAAACTAGAACCAAAGTCATTAGATGTGAATAAATGATGTGTTAGTTTCCTAAATGGAATCTCATTCTCCCTAAAAATTATACATCCCTGCTAATGAAGATTGTTCTAATAGTTAAATCATACGGTCTATAGCCCTTTTGAGTAGTTGAATACCCCATGTGAACAGCTTGCCTAGCCCTTGCACCAAACTTATCATCTAATACCAAATTTGTCGCATAACATAGGCATCCAAAAACTCTTAAATGTGTTATTGAGGGCTCTCTACCATACAGTATTCCATAAGGACTTTTTCCACTTAGTATCTTAGTATGCAATCTATTAATCAAGTAAACAACAGTTTGTACACACTCCCCCAAAAACATGTATGGAACATGACTTTGAAACTTTAAGGCCCTAGCAGTATTCAGTATATGTCTGTGTTTCTTTTCTGCTACTCCATTCTACTGGGGTGTATATACACAACTACTTTTGTGAATGATTCCCTAAGACAGTAAGAACTCATTCCATCGTGCATTGAAGAAATCTTTACCATTGCTTGTTCTAAAAAACTTGACAGAAGTGTCAACTGTGTCTTAACCATGGAAACAAATTGCTTCAAGAAAATAATAGTTTCATTCTTAAACTGTGATAGAAACTAAGCGTCCACCAAACTGTATAGAGAACCCGGTTCTCTATCAGTTCCCACAGTAAGCAACAGATTGTAAAACCAAACAGTATATGAAATCAGGTTCTCTATTTGTTCCCACAGTAAATCGGCAGTAAATAAAGAACACAAGATTTTTACGTGGAAAAATCCCTACTCAAGGGGATAAAAACCACGACCTACACTGGTAGGATTTCAACTTCACTAACTTGCAATACACCTATTACAAGCCACTTTGCAATGACTCTATTACAAAGACTTCAACCTCACTAACTTGTAATACACCTATTACAAGCCACTTTGCAACACACTTATTACAAGGACTTCAACATATGACTAACTCTAGTCACAACACAAACTCAAATGTTTATGATTTACAAAAGATCTTCTACAGAAATGCTTCTAAGTAAGATGGGTAGAAGTTACAAATGAAGAACAAATAACAAAAACTCAACAAACCTAAGGACTTAAGATATCTTTAGTCTTTGCACCTGGTCCTTGGTTATGTTGTTCTTCGTTCTTGATGCCCTTGAGAATCACTTGCAAGATTGACATACAGTTGGGAGGATGCTTCATGAGTTCTTGAATGTGCAAGTTATTTGTTTTTCCTTTGCTTGATGTTAATATCTCATTTGTGACATCACTTGGATGATGTAAGCAAGGTAGGTAAAAAGCTTTCCATAGAAAGTTGACTGTTGCATTGTTCATGTACTGTAGCGTGTGCAGGCAGCAACTTTCCAGCTGGAGAGTTGACTTCGTACAGTCACCTCGGGAACTGATAGGCACTTGTTCCCTCAGCTGTTCCTTCGACTCTGAAGAGTTGAGCCATATCCCAAACTGGACCCCAACCTGAAACCTTGTGATCTTAAGGTCTTGAGAATGTTTAAAGCTGTAGGGTTGACTATACGACGACCAGGGGAACTGATCCATATATGTTCCCTCTGATGTTCCTTATCTGATTTTGTTGAGAATTGAACCAGACATCCGATTGGTTACTTTGAACCCAAGAGAACTAATTGTATCAGGTTCCTTATCTGGTTCTCTCATGAAGTTTATCAAATCATCAAAACAAAAGATGCATAAATTAACAATTTTTCCCTTTTTGATGATGACAAACTTAGAATTGATATTTCCTCCCGAGGACCAGATCTCCACATTGTTCCCCCTGCGAATCAGCCATATTCCCCACGAGAACCAGACCAAAGGAACTGATCACAACTGGTTCTTCAATATTGTTTGGCAAATCATCAAAACATAACATAACTTATCAATTTCCCTCTTTTTGATGATGACAACCCCAAAGTTAATTTTCCCCTTGAGAACCAGATTCCTCACTTGTTTCCCTGCGAATCAGACCTATAATCAACATGTTATCAACAACGTTCAACGTTCCCCTTGCAAAGCAGAGCTATCTTTTATGCACAACATAACATATCAATTCGATTTTGTTCCTCCCTCATGTTGACACCTATATAAATTCCCCTTTTTGGCATCTTTGAAAAGAATAATAGAATAAGCACAACCAAAAAGAAGTTAAGTAACATTAACTCATGCCACTTGGGCAACACAACATAAACAATAACAAGAACAACAAGTGAATGTCATTGCACAAAATAGAATGATTGCCCATAGTAGAGTTATTATAATAAAAGCACAGTAGTTTCAACAATACATAATATGACAATTTAAACAACTACAGTACCAGTATCATCAAACATAGGGATCAAAAGAAGATAGGAATTCAAGGGAATTTGGAAGGAGTGAAAGACATGGATCACTGGACATGAGGAAAAAGTAAGGGGCTAAGACCTTGATGAGCTTGTCCATTCGTTCATTCACAATCATTAGATCAATGATCATCTGCTCTCTTAGATCCTCCACCTATTTCCTCAATCTGTCATTCTCACCCTTCAGCTTAAAGTTCTATTCTGCCAAGGGTCCACGGAGACCTGGTTCTCTACCTATCTAAGCAGGCTAAACCATCAACCAGACCACCAAGAACCTCCCCAAGATTCTCCTCATCAAGAACAAACTCAGTTTTATGCACATATAGCATCAGAGTATCACATACATCATAGAAGTTTTTACTTCTTCTTCATAAACGTTGGGACTTGGAGGAACAAATGGGTGATTCAATTTTTTTTTTTTGGAAATCAACAATGTTAAGAAGTTCCTCCATTTTCAGCAATATCATAGTCAATACTCTGCCTAACAACATGTTTGAGACTTCAGAGTCTTCTACCTCTCCAAACCCGATAAGTCAACCTTTTACTTATGTAAGGAACCAGGTTCCTCACTCACACTACCTTTCTTTCCTTGAGCGTCCATGTCTCCCTCTTTTTCTTCTCAATCTGTTCACCCTTATCATCTGTTGCATCTTCTCACCCAACTTTCCTTTCTCAATTTTTTTTTCACAAGTGAAGATTTTTTCACTTCATTCTGTATTCCACAATCACCACATCAGCAAGTCACATCAATCAACCTAATTTTCATCAATCCTTTTCACTGGATCGGAAGTTCGTTTAAACACAGAACTCAAAAAGAAAAAAGATCATCATTAGAATTAGCATCCTGAGAAGGATTTGAGGCACCATGTACGTCATTCAGTTTTCCTTTTTTCAGCACATTCATCGATTCCTCCATCCTTCAAGGCTTCTACGAACCCATCAACAATTTCAGCCTCACTCTCTATAATAATAGATCTATCTCGTTCTTTTTCAGTTAAAGTCCCATCAAAATCTACCAAAGACTTCTTGGGTTTCGATTCAGATGGAGTTAGGATTTTGGGAGGTGACAGAGTTGGGTTCACTTTTGGCCTATTTTGAAAGAATGATTCTTTTTAAGATAAGGTTGATTTAGGTTTGAACAAAATAATCGATTTTTGTTGGGTGTGAGAGAAGGAAATGGTTTTTCGGACAACAGGCCAGTTCAGAAACGGTTTAACATTTTGGACTTCAAATCTTTGGAGAGAGATGAGAATAAATTAATGACATTACACTTCAGAAGTTTAAAAAGGCATATAAGTATTGAAGAGACTACTAACCTGAGTCACAGGAACCAGGTTCCTTGACGGTTTTTGAAAATTTGAGCAAACAATCCTAGAAGGGCACTGTCACTCTTACTTGTTTTGTCCTGAAACTGTCATTTATGTATACCAGTAATAGTATAGATTTGAGTTAGATGTCGCCAAAAACACTTTTTAGCATTGCACCTTTTCTTCTTAACATAGCCAATCATCGAGGGGTTAAGCTTGGTCAACCCCAACTCCAGACGATTTCTTTCAAAGTGTTCACTGCTCAGCGCCTTGGTGAAGATGTCTACTACCTGGTCCTCCATCTTCTAGAACTTCATACAAATCAGAAACTTTTCAACATTATCCCTCAAAAAGTGATGTCGCACATCAATGTGCTTTGTCCTCTTGTGTTGTACCGGGGTCAAGCTGTAAATACACCAAAGTCTTCAAGATGTTTCTTTATCTGTAGTAGTTGAGCACAACAAGAATCAACAACCACGAATTCAGCTTCAGCAGTAGAAAGAGCCACACAGTTTGATTCTTTTCACCCCACGAGATCAAGCATGACCCGAGAAAATATGTCGTTCCAAATGTGCTCTTTCTATCCACCAGATATTCAGCATAATCAACATCAGCATATCCAACCAAGTCAAAAGTATCTCCTAAGAAAATAGACGAGGACCAGGTACTGTGTTCCCTTAGGATACCTCAAAATTCCCTTAACAACCTTCAAGTGAGAGTCTTTCGAGCTAGGTTCCTATCACTGTTCTGTCTGAAGGACAAGGAACCAGGTGCCACACTTGGTTCCTCTAGACTGATGGAGTTCATCTTGCATAGCACCTATCCAGTTAGCATTTTTCAATGCTTTCTTGATATTCTTGGGTTGTATTTGATAAAGAAAAGATGAGAATGCAAGTGAGTTTCTTGTCTTTGATCTGGTTTGAATTCCTCTTTCCTCCTCTACTTGTCACCCTCATAGGTCCACATAAATCCATATGGAGGAGATCAAGTGGCCTCGAGATGCTAACTTTCTTTTTGTGCTTGAAAGAGGATCTGACTTGCTTTCCTTTTACACCTGCATCACACACCCTATGATCCTTGAAGCTTGACTTGGGCAGACCACGAACCATGTCCTTCTTGACTAATTTGTTCAGCAACATGAAACTTGCATGGCCCAACCTTCTGTTCCATAGCTTAGCATTATCATCAGCAACACTCAGACAACTAAGAACCCCATTTTGCAAGGACACAAAGTTAGCAACATAGATGTTTTTGTATCTTTTGGCCACTAACATCACTTCACTAGTCGCAAGATTTGTGACTGTGCATATTTTAGATACAAACTCAACTTTGTTACCCTTGTCACAGATTTGGGAAATACTCAGCAAGCTATACTTCAACCCCTTCACGTAGTACGCATTTTCAATAGAGTGGGAAAGAGACTTCTCGATACTTCTTACTCCCAGAATGTATCCCTTCTTGCCATTTCCAAAGGATACACTCCCTCCCTGCAGGGCCTTCAGTGAAAGAAAATCATTTGTACTTCTAGTCATGTGCTTCGAGCAGCCGCTATCCATGTATCACTATTGACTGCTCCCTTTCGCTGTTCCCTGCACAAGAAAATCAAGGGTTAGACTTAGGAACCCAAAGAAGTTTGGGTCCCTTGTAATGAGGAAAGGGGTGAATGAGGGATATTTTGGTCCAAACAGGCATTAAACGTTTTTTAGGTGACAGACCAGGTTCCCTAGCAGCAGTTACTTTTTCAGCAAAAACTTTATTTTTCTGTTGAGACTGAATTCTGGCCTTACAATTTCCTATAAAGTGCCTAGTGTTGCCACAATGAGTGCAAAGCCAATTGTCAGGTACAGTAACGCACTTGATATGAGGGTTGTAGGGAGTCTTTTCCCTTTGGAACCCGATTCCCTGCCTGTTTCCGTCATTGTTTGTGTACAAGGCAGTGATAGCATCAGAGGACCAGGTCCACTTAAGTGATTTTTCAAGATCACCCTTCCTAGTTCTTCCTGAAGTTGTTTGTTTTTCTCAAGCTCGGCACACAAACTAGATTTCACTGATCTTAACTCATTTTCAACCTTAAGGTGTGCCTCACTTGCAACTTCCTTTCCCTTTTGAGTGTTGTCCATCCATTTTTTTGTTTGTTTTTTCAACAAGTTATTTTCTCTAGTTACTTCTTCCACTTGTTCCTTCAAGTCTACAATAGAAATTACCATATCATCCCTCTCTTGATCTATGTCATCAATTTCTTTTATTAAAGCATTTTTCTCATTAATGAGGCTATCAATCAACACGTTTTCTAAGGACATCAATTTTTTCTTAGAGTAGGTTTTCAAATTTCTTTAAACATAAAAAAAACTTACCTTATCTTCCTCCTTGTCCTCATCATCATCGTCATATTTGGCCATGAGTGCAAAGATTGACTCATATTCTAAAGATTCATTGACAACAACCATCCTAGCTGTATCTCCTTGGTCATCTTCACCTTCAGATTCACCGAAGGAACTTCCCCAATCAGTCAGGGCTTGCTTCACTATATTGTCATCAACATCTCTTCTTTTGAACTTTCTGTCAGGAACCTGGTTCCTCTTAGCCGCCTTTTCATTGTTGGCTTTGTAATGATCCTGCTTATGAAGAGGACAATCTTTAATGAAGTGTCTAGGCTTTCCACACTTATGACATCAATCATTTCCTTTGAAATTCTTGCTGGAACTTCCTTTCTTTGGAATCCCACCATTTTTTCAAATCATCTTTTGGAATCTTTGAGTGAGATACTCCATGTCGGATTCATCACCACTTGAATCCTTGTTGGCAGCCTTGAGAATAAGGTTCTTCTCCTTCTCGGGCTCTCTTCTTTCGTTATCCTTCTTTCTCTTCATCTCATAAGTTTTGAGATTTCCAATAAGCTCGTCAATAGTCAGCTTCTGCAGGTCTTTGGCTTCAGTGATAGCATTAACCTTGCTCTCTCAGGAACCTGGTAGAACACTGAGTATCTTCCGGACCATCTTGTTGGTTGGAATGATTTCACCAAGTGAATGAATCTCATTGATTATGGAGGTGAAACGGGTATGCATCTCTTGAATGGACTCATCCTCTTTCATTTTAAAGAGTTCATACTCAGTTGTCAGCATATCTATTTTATATTACTTTACCTGAGTAGTCCCTTCGTGAGCCGTTTGAAGAGATTCCCAGATTTCCTTAGCAGATTCACATGCCGAGATACGATTATACTCGTCTGGTCCAATACCACACACAAGAATCTTCTTCGCCTTGAAGTTCTTCTCAACAACTTTTTGGTAAGCACCATTGTATTATTTTATTGTCTTTGGAACAATCTTTGTTCCCTCTCCAATAGCCTTCATAGGGATAAAGGGACCATCACAAATCACGTCCCAAAGTTCGGAGTCTTCAGCCATAATGAAGTCATGCATTCTTGTTTTCCACCAACCATAGTATTGACCGTTTAATCTTGGAGGTCTATAGGTTGATTGTCCTTCCTCAAAGTTTGGTGGAGCAGCCATGATGAGGATCCTTTCTAGGTATTAACCTTTTTAGAAAGAACATGCTCTAATACCAATTGATAGAAACTAAGCGTCCACCAAACTGTATAGAGAACCCGGTTCTCTATCGGTTGCCATCGTAAGCAACATACTGTAAAACCAAATAGTATAGGAAACCAGGTTCTCTATTTGTTCCCACAGTAAATCGACAGTAAATAAATAACACAAGATTTTTACGTGGAAAAATCCCCACTCAAGGGGATAAAAACCACGACCTACACTGGTAGGATTTCAACTTCACTAACTTGCAATACACCTATTACAAGCCACTTTGTAATGACTCTATTACAAAGATTTCAACCTCACTAACTTGTAATACACCTATTACAAGCCACTTTGCAACACACTCATTACAAAGACTTCAACCTATGTCTAACTCTAGTCACAACACAAACTCAAATGTTTATGATTTACAAAAGATCTTCTACAGAAATGCTTCTAAGTAAGCTGGGTAGAAGTTACAAAGGACGAACAAATAACAAAGACTCAACAAACCTAAGGACTTAAGATATCTTCAGTCTTTTCACCTGGTCCTTGGTTATGTTGTTCTTCGTTCTTGATGCCCTTGAGAATCACTTGCAAGATTGACACACACTTGAGAGGATGCTTGATGAGTTCGTGAATGTGCAAGTGATTTGTTTTTCCTTTGCTTGATGTTAATATCTCATTTGTGACATCACTTGGATGATTTAAACAAGGTAGGTAAAAAGATTTCCACAAAAAGTTGACTGTTGCACTGTTCATGTACTGTAGCGTGTGCAGGCAACAACTTTTCAGCTGGAGAGTTGACTTCGTACAGTCACCTGGGGAACTGGTAGGCACGTGTTCCCTTAGCTGTTCCTTCGACTCTGAAGAGTTGAGCCATATCCCAAATTGGATCCCAACCTGAAACCTTATGATCTTAAGGTCTTGAAAATGTTTAAAGCTGTAGAGTTGACTATATGACGACCAGGGGAACTGATCCATATCTGTTCCCTCTGATGTTCCCTTATCTAATTTTATTTCGAATTGAACCGGACATCCGACTGGTTACTTTGAACGCAAGAGAATTTATTGTATTAGGTTCCTTATCTGGTTCTCTCATGAAGTTTGTCAAATCATCAAAACAAAAGACGCATAACTTAATAAACTGCATCAAAAAATCCAAGTAGCTCTAGAAAAATAATCTACAACTATAAGGAAGTAATGCTTACTATCATGAGTGCTCTTCTTATATGGTCCCCATACATCCATGTGAACCAATTCAAAAGCTCTAGCACTTCTTTTCTCACTATTAGGAAAGCTATGTCTAGATTGTTTAGCTGAAAGGCAAACAGTATATTTATTATGCATATTATCATCTACTTTATTATGCAAAAAGGAAACATGTTGCATAACAGGAACAAAAGCATGGCTTAATCTCTCATGCCACAAGTGTGTTGTTTCACCACTTGAACCTCTTACATCCACATTTGCTGCAAAAAGTCTGATTCCTCTTCCTTTCAGTATGTACAGACCTTCATTCTCTTTACCAATCGCCTTCCACATGATTTACAGAACCTTCCACATGATTTACAGCTGTCAAAGTCCCTTTAGGATGAAATACTTTCCTTCTTCTAAAATCTTCAGGATATCCTACTATTTTGTAGCAGTTTTCTTTTGTATTCCCTTTCATGTGGCAGTGTTCACACTGTAGATACGGGTTCCTTCCACGAAATCCTTGACCTCTCCCTGCTTGCATGGCTAAGGGATCTGATTTATGACCTATAACTCTACCTCCTGCACATTGTTGACTCTCATCTTGTGTTATAAGTGCACACGCCTGATTAAGTGTGGGTTCAGTGGTCTTCATTAGAATTTGCCTACGAGCTTGGTCATATGTATCATTTAGTCCATCTAAGAACTGCATAACTCTTTGTTGTTGTAAATGAGTCATGTGTTCTTTAGATTTTGGACATCCACAGTATGTATATGGCACCAAAACATCATACTCAGCCTAGAGCTCCTTCAATTTGGTAAAATACACAGCTACAGCTGCTCCTTGAGATAACCTTGAAATCGATCTGTGTAACTGAAAAATATGAACTCGATTTACCTTATCAAATCGCTCTTGTAGGTCTTCCCAAACTACATGTGCATCTGATGCATAAATGATGCCGCTAAGCAAATCTTTCGAAATCGAGTTCATAATCCAGTTGTGCACTATTGCGTTACAAATCTCCCATTCCTCATGGAGATTTTCCTCGAACGACTCCTTCGCACAAGCTCCTATTACTAACCCTAGCTTCCGCTTAGCCTTGAGAGCAAGACGTATCGATCTACTCCACAATCCATAACTCTCCGATCCTGTGAGCTGAATTGGAATTAGGACCAATCCAGGTGTATTTGAAGGTTGAAGGAAGAGTGGATGAGTGTGATCGATTCTCGTTGTTCTCTCAGTCGCCATTAACGCACATGCAAAGCATTAGAGAAACAGTTTTTATCAAACCAAAAAAAAATGTTTTGAATCATAGAATGAGAGAGTGAATTGAATAAAAGCAGTCGATTAGTTGGAGAAATTCCACAATCTCACGGATCAATCTCAATGGCTCTGATACCATGTTAAAAATCAGCCATTAGAGAGCATTGAGACGTGAGGAAGAAGAAGAAGAAATTGGAAAATTTCCAACCGCTTTTACTGTGCTAATAGAATTAGTTATATACAACAAATTGACAAGATAAAATAATAAAAAAGACCCCTAATTTCTAGTAATTACATTTAGGTCCCAATAACTAACTTGTAATCCCTAACTCCAATACCTATAACTACCTTGGTTTGTTTTCATTTTCTCACGAGCAAAAGTTACGTATTACATATAATATAATTTTATGTTGATGTAACAGACCACATACCTACTAATAGAAGAATAGTTAAATACTTAAATAACATATGCCTAACGAATTAGAGTAGAGGAATAAATAAAGATATAAAAGATATGAACTTTAAAATTTGATTGATAACCCCGCCAAGGCATGAGCCCTTTTTATTTTTTATTTTACTTGACTAATGAAACTGATCACCGGTAATTTGATTGACTAATGAGATTATTTTTTTTCCGCCTGCATTAATGCTTTACACAATACAAGTACAAAATTCAATCCTAATTATCTGTCTTTTTCTATCTTCCTCTTCCCCACATTTTGCGGGCGTACAGGTAACCCAAAGTTGTACAGCAGGAAAAAAGATCAACATTTTAGGGTGTGTTTTGGTACTAAGATAAATATTTTCGGAAATTGTTTTTAAAATTTTTCATTTTTGATTGTTTTAAATATTTTGAGAAATATTTTTCTCATGACTCATTTTCCTCCAATTTGAGCAAATTGTTTTCCCTATCAAGAGAAAGGAAAACATTTTCCAAAACTCTTTTAAACCTTTCCCATCCTATTCTCCGTCCCTACCAACCCACCCCAACCCGCGCCCCACCCCCACCTACCCACCCCACCCCACCCCATATAAGAATATTATTAATAACACTTTCTTTTCATGTTATAGATAGATTTTTTTTTCATTTCAACAAATGAGTATTTTTTTTATATTTAAAAAGAATTCTTTCTTTTCATGATGTAGAAAAGTATATTCTTTCATTTCAACAAAAAAAGTATTTTCTTTTCATGATGTAAAAAAAGTATTTTTTTTCATTTTAACAAAATGAGTATTTTCTTTTCCTAATGTAAGAAAGTATTTTCTTTTATTTTAATAAAATGAGTACTTTACTTTCATGTTGCAGAAAGAGTACTTAGTTTTCAACCAAAAAAAGTATTTTCTTTTTAGTTATGCAACACAAATTTCAACATTATTTTTACGTAAAAAAGTAAAGAAGCACATTAGTTCTTTTGGGTTTAAGTGAATTTTTAGAAGAATAATTAAATACTTGAAGAAAATAGAGTCCTGAAGACGTTGGGTATTTGAAGAGGGTTTGGGGGGGGGGGGGG
>ML291376.1:42918-57676 GCA_005239495.1 Nicotiana undulata | reverse complement strand
TATTTAGCACTCAGTTAGTTAGTTCGTGAGGTTGTGACACCTCGGTTTTGGGATATTTGCGATGTTGTTACCTTTATCATTTCATTATTCGTTTTGGGAATATTATTACTTTTCTGCTGTAAAAACTTTTGAAGTGATTGGAAATGTTCAGTAGAGGTTGGAAGGTTAATTGGTTTTATTACTGTTATGTTGTTGTTATAAATGTCAAAGTGTTGTGTACGTTGGCTTTTCTAGTGGGTTCAACGTTAGACACAGTCACGGTCTGAAAGGTGGGATTTCGGGTCGTGACAATGAATGTAGCATAAGTTTTGCCAAGAATTTTATGTCTTACAATGGCTGTTGAGTCCATTATTTGTATCTATACATAGGGAAACAAGATCTTATGATCAAGCCCCTCTTAGATGAAATTAAAGAGAGCTATTGACGAACATGTAACGACAAGCCATGAATGCAAATATTATCTGCAAAGGCTTCCTATTTAATGCTAGAGAATATTCTTCATTGAATGATATCTAATGACAAGCATTTGATTTTGCTCACGTTGATCATGTTCCCTTTAGGTTCAACCCGATATCAATTGCAGTTGTTGTTCTCGGTACTAGTTACTACATAATTTACTTTCTTCCTGTCTTCGACTCTACGCGTCATGTTTCCATTTTATCATTTAATGTAAACTAATTTTTCCATATACAGATAGTTTTCCTTCTTTCTGGTGGCATATCTTTGTGTCATCGGGAAGTTGGTGAAGATCCATTTCTTGGCGGGAAATCTTCTAAAAACCTACTGAACAATCTTTGACGCTTGAAAGGACACACGTCTTCTCGCATTTAATATCCCGAACACGTGTTGTCCCACTATTTAGTAATATCTTCGCTGGTTCTCGAGGTAAATCATGACCGGGTTTTTCCATCTATATCTGTACTAATACTCATCATCTTACCACTTTCACTTCAAAAAATTTCATACTTTTTTTTACCTTCTTTGTACTTAACCTTCTTCTGCTTTCATCTCTTTCCGAATTTATTCAAAAAACTCCATCATCTTCTTACTATTATGGCTTTTTTACTGAGTCTTTTGAGAACTATGATCTTCTCTTTGGCGGAGGCCCGAAGAGAATCAAAGATAAAAAGGTTGATGTCGATGTTGATCTCCCACGGTAAGCTCCATCACACCTTAACACTTGAGCACCGTTAATGACTTCCAAGAGAAGTTTCCCTCTGTGCATCCACAGACTTGGGCTGTTAGAAGGTATCATTTCTTTATTCGCCCTTCCAGTATCCCTACTGTAAAGGAGGACTGTAACTGCCCACATCTTAACATCATTTCTCCTGACCTGGTAGAGCGGGTTACCTTCACCAATGAGGCTTTACGTATGTCTATACGTACCCCTTCACTTTGGGCCCATTTTCTTTGAGCAGGGGACTTGACCCCTTGATCTTGGCGTTATGCAATTGGTACCGGGTCTACTTAGCACAAGTAAGCCCTTCTATGTGGCAAACGGTGGCTTGCCTATGCTGATTGTGTGCGGACACGAGGAAAACCTTAACCTTGGCACACATGATGAATCTCTACTCCCCCAAAATCTTCTGTGGGGGAGTAATAATTTGATGACCCAATAGGTCATTTTGAGTTCTAGCACTTATTTGAGTGTTCCGAGACATCGATTAGCTTCATTTAGTATTTTCGATTTGCGTGCATAGTCCCATTTCGGATAGTTTTTATGTGAAAAACTGAAGAAAATGTGAAGTTTAGCCTTAAAAGGATGATTTGAGTTAATTATGACCAACATTTTATGTAAACGAACCCAAATCGGTATTTTGACTATGTCGGTGGTCCGTATCGTGATTTTGTACTAGGGCGTATGCCCAGAATTGAATTCAGAAGCCCCTAACTTGTTTTGGCATGATTTGTTGAAAATTAATAATTAGAAGGTTTAAAGAATTTTGAAGTTTGACCGTAGGTTGATTTCGTTTCTTCTGGATTCGTATTTTGGTTTGGAAATTTAGTATAGGTTCATTTTACCATTTAAAACTTGTTTGCAAATTTGGTGCAAAGCAGAGTTGATTTGATAGGATTCACACACTCCACTGTGAATTTGAAAGTTCTTGAACTTCTTTCATGCATTTAGATGTATGATTCGTAGTTCTAGATGTTATTTCATTATTTTAATTTCGCGAGTAAGTATCGTATGATATTATTACACTTGTGTGCATGTTTGGTTTGGAGCCTGAGGGGCTAGGATGAGTTTCAGACGTGTTTCAGATGAGTTTGGTTGATGTTTGAATAGCTAGTGCACTTCTTGTTGGTGTAATGTACAGATCTCGTATTTGTGAGGTCTGGCGTGCAAATCCAAGCCTCGATTTTGCGATCAAGACATCAAATTTATGAGAAGGGGCACGGGATGTGTGATCACACAATTACAAGTAATAGTTTCGCAATTGCGAACAGTCAGATATTGCATTTACAATCTCAGAGTCGAATTTGCGACTCAATGCTTTGAGGGGAAATCTTCGCATTTGCTAAGAATCTTGCCGCATTTGTGAAGGTAGGTTGCTCGCATTTGCGTGCTAAATGTCGTATTTGTGACTTCTGCTGTTTTGAGGTAGGGTTCACATTTGCAATCCTTGTCTCGCATTTGCGATATATGTAATTGCAAAAAAAAATCATCATTGCGACATCTGCAACTGGGTAAAAGAGGGGAAAATGGGACCTAGCTTATTTTACACCATTTCTCAACCTTAAACACTCTAGCGATTTTCTTAGAATATTTCCTCCCAAAAATCATGGGTAAACAACTTTAATCAATTTCTTTTTCAATTACCCATTACTTTTCATGTGTCTTCAACTTCAAATCTAGGATTTCCAGGTAGATATTAGGGATTTGGGTAAAAAGAGATTTTGTAAAATTGAAATCGGATTTTGAAACAAATGATATAACTAGGCTCGGGGGTGAATGGGTATTCGGGTTTTGATCCGAATCTCAGGTTTTGACCATGCGGGTTTGGGATTGACTTTTGTATAAATGATCAAAATTGAACCTCTTTCATTAATGGGTAGTTTCTAAATCTTATTTTGAACCCGTTGAGCAATCATTTGCTAGATTTGATTGATTTGAAGGCTCATTCAGAAGGCAAAGTCGTGGTTATTGATTTCTTTCATTGTGGAGCAATGTAAGTATCGTGGTTAGCCTTGACCTGAGGGATTAGGACTTTTTGGTATATTTTCTACGTGTTTTATGTGTGAGGACAATGTATATGTGAGGTGACGAGTACCTATGCGTTGCCATTGGATTAACGCATGCGGGTGGAAATTATTTCTTTGTATTATATTTTTTTTGTTATTATGTTATCCATGCTTAGGTTAGATTATTATTTCTTTGATTATTCGTTTCGTACTTATTGTTTATTTTAAAGATGTTGAGTATTTTGGAAATTGAAGTTTGATAACATGGCACCATATTTGAAGTCAAATTATTCTTCGCATTGTTTATTATACGTATTTAACATGGTGAGGATGAGAGTAAAAGCATGAAGTATGATGCCTTGCCATTTCATCATATTATTACATGATGAGGATGAGAGTAAAAGCACGAAGGGTGATGCCGTGCCATTTTCATATCGTTGATTTGACAGATTTCCGATTTTGGTGATTTACGTGGTTATTTCGTGATTTCATACTTGTTGTACTTACTATATCTTCCCCTTTTCTCATGTCCACTCCAGGATAGTATTTACTATTTTACTGTTACTTTGTTGCTTTATAAACACTTGAACACGTTTATATTACGTTGGTGTCTTGCCATAGCCTCGTCACTACCTCATCAAGGTTAGGCTCGGCACTGATGGAGTACATTGGGTCGGTTGTACTCATACTACACTTTTGCCAGATTTTGGTGTTGATCCTAGTAGATATTAGTAGCTTTCTACTTGAATCCAGTCGCAGTTGGAGAATTGAGGTATAGCTGCATGGCGTTCGCAGCCCTGAAGTCCCCTTCCTTTCTATCGTTACTGTTTTATTGAGTTTCAACAGTTGTACTTTGTTCAGACCTTATTTGTAACACTCTAGTTGATCATGTATTCGTAACTCCAGGTTCTGGAATTTGTTTAGATTTTGTTGCCCGGTGTTATATCACTTCGCTTTGACTTTTATTGTTATTATTGTTAATATTATGTTTCCAACTGTTAAAATTGGATAATTATCTATTTCACGTCGGCTTTCCTAGTAAGTGGATGTTAGGCGCCATCACAGTCACGAGTCATGAGCAAGCTTAATAGAGTCTGGAGGATCAGTATAGAGACGTCTGTACTTATCTTCTAGTGGCTATGGAGTTTTGGGAAAATTTTCACTTCTTTCTTTCCCTTATTGTGCGATTTTATTCTATCATTGATGTTTGAATCATTCCATTCTTGTTCTCTCGTAGATGGTGAGAACACGTGCAACATCTACACCCGTACAAGAGCCGAAGCCCCCTGTTGCAGCCACTACCAGGGGTAGAGGCTGAGGCCGAAGTGGAGCCAAAGGCGGAGGCAGATCTCAGCCTAAAGCTCGAGAAGTAGCACCCACGGCGGGGCCTTAAATTGATCATGAATAGGAGATTCCATCTCAGACTGCACCAGTCGGACCCGCACAAGTTCCGAAGGGATATGTAGCTACTACCGTGATTTAAGATGCCCTGATCTATTTAGTGGGCCTTATGCAGAGTGTGGCCCAGACCAGTGCATTTCCGGTGGCAAAAGCCACCTCTCAGGCTAGGGGGACGAGCACAGATCTCCCACTACTCACACTTTGGATCAGATGACTCCTATATATCATACTCTAGCAGTCCGACGAGTTGAGGTAGTTTAGTTGGTTGTTGCTATGCAAATCGGGGAGAGGCACGCAATATCTACTGCGGGATTGATGAGATTGGGCATGTTCACAAAGCTCTTTCCTATTCACTTAGGTGGTGCACCTTCTGTGGGCCCATAAGTTTACTTGAACAGCTGCCACGAGGTGTTGTGTAACATGGGTATTGTTGAGACCAATGGGATAAACTTTGCAGTGTTCTGGATGACCGGTTCTACCAAGAAACGGTGGCGGGATTATATGCTGACCAGACTAGCTGGTTCACCTTCACTTACCTAGGATCAGTTTTCGTAGCTAGAAGTTTAACATTCACTCTGAGAGAGGAGTACCGCCGACAGTTTGAGCACCTACAGCAGGGTAGCATGGATGTTGCTAAGTATGAGATCTCATTTGTGGACCTAGATCTCCATGGAGTTATCTTACTCTCTTCTGATAGGGAGAGAGTGAGAAGATTCATTAATGGACTTACTTTCAATATTAGGCTACAGATGGCCAAGGAGACTGGAGATGACATTTCCTTTCAAAGGACCGTAAAGATTGCTAGACAGATCGAGATGGTTCGTGGGGGGTTGTATCTGATAAGAGGCCTCGTCATTTCGGTCGTTTCAGTGGTGCCTAATCTGGAGGCAGGGGTACTTTTGGTAGAGGCCATCCTCCCAGGCCATTTCAGTTAGTGCTTCATGTATCCCGCGGTGCTTCGGGTAGTCGTGGTCCTTATGTATCTCATCCGGAGCAGCTAGCCTACAGTGCACCATCAGCTCTTATTAGTTCACCTTCGATCCAGAGTTATCAAGGTGGTTATCCAGGTCGGCAGGGCCAGCAGTCACAACAGTCGAGGGCTATTTATACTTGTGGAGATCCAAGGCTCCTTTCTCGATTTTTCCCTAGGTCATAGGGCGATATGCCATAGCAGAGTTCTCGTGCCATGGTTCTAGCACGGGTTGGTTCACCGCCCGCTCAGCCAGCTAGAGGTGGGGTTCAGGCCACTAAAGGTGGAGATCAGGCCATCAGAGGTGGATGTCAGGCCATTAGAGGTGGAGGCCAGCCAGCTAAAGGATGTCTGAGAGGCGAAGGTCAGAGTGGTGGGCCCTAGCCCCGTTTTTATGGATTCCCATCTAGACCTGAGGCACAGTCATCTGACGCCGTCATCACATGTATTATTCCAGTTTGCGATAGAGATGCTTCAGTTCTATTTAATCCAGGCTCTCCTTATTCCTATGTGTCATCCTACTTTGTTTCATATCGGGTTGTGCCTCGTGAATCTTTTAGCTCTCCTATGTATGTGACCATGCCTGTGAGAGATTCTATTGTTATAGATCGTATTTATCGCTTGTGTGTGTTTTCTATTGGGAGTCTTGATATTAGTGTAGATCTCCTAATTCTTGGTATGGTGGACTTTGATGTTATTTTGGGCATGGACTGGTTGTCACCTTATCATGTTATATTGGACTGTCACTCCAAGACGGTGATGTTAGCCATGACGGCGTTGCCCCGATTAGAGTAGACGAGGACTCATGGACATTCTACTAACACGTTTATTTCTAATGTGAAGTCTCAGTGTGTGGTCAAGAAGGGATGTCTAGCTTATTTGGCCTATATCGGTGATTCTAGTGTGGAGGTTCCTTCCATGGATTCAGTGCCTGTTGTGCGTGATTTTCCAAAGGTGTTTCCTGTAGATCTTCTGAGGATTCCACCCGAAAATGATATTGACTTCTATATTGAGTTTGTTCCAGGCACTCAGCCCATTTCTATTCCACCATATTGTATGGCCCCGCCTAAGGTGAAGGAATTGAAGGAGTAGTTACAAGATTTGCTTGATAAGGGATTCGGTAGACCTAGTGTCTCACCCCGGGGTGCTCCATTGTTGTTCGTGAAGAAGAAGGATGGTTCGATGATGACGTGTATAGGTTATCAACAATTGAAAAAAGTTACCATCAAGTACAAGTATCCATTGTCGAGGATTGATGACTTATTTGATCAGCTTCAGGGTACCAAAGTGTTTTTGAAGATTTATTTGAGATCTAGCTACCATCATTTGAAGATTAGGGCATCAGATGTCCCTAAGACAACTTTTCGGACTCGGTATGGGCATTTTGAGTTCCTAGTAATGTCATTTGGGTTGTCAAACGCCCCAGCACCATGCATGGATTTGATGAATCGTGTCACGCCCCAAAATCAAGGGATGAGACCGGCGCCTAACCGGATGAACCCAGTCGGCCGGACCTGGATTGCCTTTCCTACCCAACGTATTACCCCGTGTTCATAACATACACTATTTCATGTGAATTAGCCGAATTTAGATTCAAAGTACATTTTACAACATAATTCCATTTTCTCCTCTTTTAGCATTTCAACGATTGATATCCAAACATACATAACTTTTCAACATAAATCACGATTTCCGAGTACGTACAGTTACTACCCAAAATATACATATACACCCACATCATGTCTACGGAGCCTCTATGAATACTAGAGTTTTTACATAACTTTCCAGAAACAAGGCCCTGGCTACACCTTTACAACATAAGCAAAAGAGGGTGGTATAATCCACACACATCCCCGAGGAGAAGAGGGGCTCACCACAACTTCTGAAGGGATGAAGAGAAGGCACCACTAACGGCGGGCTGAGCTACCTGCTATGGAACCACCTATATCCATATAAAAGATGTAGCGCCCCCGGCAAAAGGGACGTTAGTACTGTGGAATAGTACTAGCATGTATGAACAATCTTTACCCTAGGTACAATCAAGCAATGCACAGATAAGAGACAGTTAATAAACCAACAAATATTGTACAGAAACAGAAACAACCCAAAATCAAGGGTTTCACAGATTCCCCTTTCAATATCACCACATTCAAGGGTTTCACAGATTCCCCTTTCAATATCACCACATTCAAGGGTTTCACAGATTCCCCTTTCAATATCACCACCTTTATTACCTCACTCACCCTTATTTCCCAGTGTTGCGGCGCGCAACCCGATCCCTTCAGACAATCACATTTCATAACAACAATCACCAACAGTTAAATCACAAGGATCATTATTACAAGGAACACAAGTTCATATCAACAATTCGCCATACAGGCTCAAGACACAATGATTCTCACCAAGTAGTAATTCATGTAAATGGTGTTTCCATAATCGTTCAACTCAATTACATCATTTCACAATGCCCTTTTTCATTACTTACCACGCACGATTTTTTTAGCCATCATATACATTCCCACACTTGGGCACATTAACATTCTTTCATTCATTAACACATACTTCCATATCGATACCCTCGAACATTTACGAGCTTTGCACATAATAAGATAGGCACAACAAACCACTTTTCACAATTGATCAGTCAATTCACATTTTCTCAAACAAGGTACACATACCGCATGCTCGGACACCAACAAGAGGATTCTACAAAGGTTAAAATTAGCCGTACATACCTTCTGTCAAATTTTACCCCTTTTAATTTCAATCACAAATCACCGGACCGTCAAGCAACGTCAATCTAATTCATAATGTAACACATTCATCTTAGAATTGGGAATCATGAACAGAATTGGTACTTGCTTAGGCAATTTATCGAACGCTATGTAACCCCTTAGATTACCAACCCCTTATTTGTGCATATTTATTCTAACCCCCTTCCTTTTACTAGATTGTGAAAATTAAGGGACATGCATGCAAGGTTCTTCACTTTTATCTTTTCAAAACCAACCCATGTGTGTTTTATCCTTTAATTAGAATCTGAGAAATTGGAGAATTAGAGTGAAGACTTACCTCTTGGGTGGAGCATATGACGGGTTACTTGATAAAAAAATCCTGGCTTGAGTGATTTTGAAAAATCAAATTTGAGGGTGTTGAAACCTCTTCTCTTAAGAAATCCTTTCTTCTCTCTCTATTTTGGTTCAGAAAATGGTTAAAAATGAAGGGGAGGGGTGTTTTATTGAATAGGGGGTCGGGTTTTAAAATTAGAAATTAGGAGCCCCGACACGGAATGCGGTCAGGAATGCGATCGCATTCCTGCTATGCGGTCCGCATTCCTGTCGCATAATGGCCCTCAAAATGGGCCAAAACGGGAAGCATTCTGCCCAGGTATGCGACCACTATGCGGTTCGCATACCTGTTATGTGATCGCATAGTGCGTCGCATAACCTCCCTTGCCAAAAACCATGGGGCAAGAATGCGACAGCTATGCGGTCCGCATTACCAGAATGCGATCGCATTCTGGACGGCATAGTTTTCCTCCATTTGGACAGTAGACTGTCCAGGTATGCGGCCATTATGCGGTCCGCATACCCGTTATGCGATCGCATAACGCGCAATACATGGAAAATTTAATTTTTTTCAAATTTTGGGGTACTTTTAACATAAAATAGGTCCATTTTAAGAATTTCTACAGTTATACAACACGAGGACCTAGCCGGGCATTATTTTAGACATGAAATTTTACGGGTCTTTAAAAATCGGGTATTTAATTGCTATTTGAATTCATATGTGATAGTCTTCATTTGAGAGGAGCATGAGAAAAATATTCGGGTTGTATCTATCAAGGGCATTAAGGTGGATCTTAATCTTAAGGTAGTTCAGAACTGGCCTAGACCTACTTCTGCTGTAGAGATTCAGAACTTCCTAGACTTGGCAGATTATTATCGCCGGTTCGTAGAGGCATTTTCATTCATTGCAGCCCTATTGACTAGATTGACCTAGAAGAATGCCCCATTCAGGTGGTTCTATGAGTGTGACTTGAGCTTTCAAAAGCTCAAGATTACTTTGATTATAACCCCATTTTTGGTATTGCCCACAGGTTCAGGATCATACACTATGTAATATGATGTATCGCTTATTGGGCTTGGTGCAGTATTGATGCAGGATGGCAGGGTGATCGCATACACATCTCAGCAGTTGAAGGTTCATGAGAAGAATTACCATGTTCATGACATAGAGCTGGAAGCAATTGTTTATGGATTGAAGATTTGGAGACATTACCTCTACGGTGTGCTGCGTGAGGTATTCAGAGATCATCAGAGTCTACAATACTTGTTTAAGCAAAAGGATCCCAACTTTAGGCAGCGAAGGTTGCTAAAGCTGTTGAAAGACTATGATATTACAATTTTGTATCCTCCCGAGAAGGCCAGTGTGGTGGCCGATGACTTCATTAGAAAGGCTTTGAGTATGGGTAACCTTGTATACATTCCAGTCGGTGAGAGACTAACAACATCAGATGTTCAGGCCTTGGCGAATCAGTTCGCGAGGTTAGATATTTCAGAGCCTAGCCAAGTTCTTGCTTGTACGGTCTTTCGGTCTTCTTTGTATGAGCGCATCAGAGAGCATCAAGATGACGACCCCTGTTTTCTTGTCCTTAAAGACACTGTGTGTAGGTTTATATTGAAGATGATGGGGTGTTGTCGATGCAGGGTCTGATTTGTGCAACCAATGTGGATGGGCTTCGTGAGGTGATTCTTGAGGAGGCTAACAGTTTGCGATATTCCAATCATCCTGGTGCCGCCAAGATGTATCAGAATTTAAGGCAGCATTATTGGTCAAGAAAAGTGAAGAAAGATATAGTTATGTATGTGGCTTGGTGTTTGAATTGCCAGCAGATAAAGTACGAGCATCAGAGACCTGGCGGTTAGCTGCAGAAACTTGAGATTCCCGAGTGGAAGTAGGAGCGTATTATCATGGATTTTGTTGTTGGGATCCCATGGACTTTGAAGATATTTGATACAGTATGGGTCATTGTGAATAGGTTGACCAAGTCGGCGCTCTTCATTTCAGTGGCATCTTATTCTTCAGAACGATTGGCTAAGATCTATATTTGCAAGATTGTTCGTCTTCACAATGTGCCGGTGTCCATTATTTTTTATTAGGGACGCAGTTCAAGTCGCACTTTTGAAGGGCCATACATTGTGAGCTAGGCACACGATTTGAGTGTTGAACAACATTTCACACCCAAATGGACGGATAGTCTGAGCATACCATTCAGATATTTAAGGATATGCTTCGCACCTGTGTTATCGATTTCAGGGTTTCTTGGGATCAATTCTTTTCGCTTGCAGAGTTTTCCTACAATAACAGTTACCAAACGAGTATTCAGATGGCTCCTTTTGAGGCCTTATATGGGAGACAGTGTCGTTCTTAAATTGGCTGGTTTGAGCTGGGAGAGGCTCAATTGTTGGGTACCGATTTGGTTCAGGACGCTAACTGGAACTCTCCGAACCCTCGGAGGTGATATGTCATGATGATGACTCATCCCTATGTTTATATCTCCCTAACGACCTTGATTGGATGGTCGGCTTCTCATGTACAGAAGCTGAGCTACCCTCTGATATATCCCTACACGGGACATGAGAACTGGTCTTTGAGGGATCTTCCTACCGACAACTGTTTTCTTTCTCATTTCCATGGTTGGGAACTAGGTAAGGGTCTCTTTCCTCGTCCTTGAGAAAGGTCACCCCTTAATTTTAAAGTATCACATGTGCCTCGAGATCGAACCATTTTCTGTACCAAGCAAAGACACTTGTTAGTTGCAATTCAAGTTCAAACAGACAAGAACATACCAGAGAAAACAGTAAAGAACATAGTTGAGATCATGCTTGCATGGTAGAGAGTTGCGGCCCGCAGAATATTAATTGCGGCTGCAGAATGGGCATTGCAGACTTTATAATTTTTCATTGCGTCCCTAAAAATGAATTTCGGTCCGCACAATTATCATTGTGGACGCAACTCGGACACCACCAATTTGCCCACTCTCTGATAAGAGAGAATGGGTTGTTTTGTGGTTGCAATATGTTTTCTACGGTCCTCACATTTTCTATTGCGACCGCACATGTGAGTCATCAAAATGACAACTCTCTAATAATAGAATATGATTTGTTCTGTGGCCGCAATGGGTTTTCTGCAATCTGCACATTTTTCATTGCGGCGGCATACCCATGCCATACAAAAAGTGCCCTAATTGTTAACTTTTTGCGGACCGCACAATTTCTTGTGCAGCCGCAGATTTCAATTTTAACATGGCAACAATGTATAAGCATGAAAAGCTATTAACCCGTTCCCCATATAGCAAGTATCAGTTGACCCACTACAGTGTTAACCCCACATGGTTGTATAATTGAAATTTACTGACAAATGGCTTAAAAACTATCCAAAATGTTGTAAATTAAACTAAAAATTGAAAAAGTCTATAAGTAATTGAGGCATACCAGATATGAAGTAGTGCAAATGAGTGATCACAGATGTTGACTGTGTGGGCAGATGATTTCCATTTTTAGACTTGTGATGCTTAGAGAGGGAAAAGGGAAAATAGTGCCCTAGCACTCTATTTATACAATTCGGTGCCTGCCTAAGGGAAAGGGGAAGGAGTGCGTCTGCAGATTTCCTATTGAGGTACGCACTCATTTACCTGGAGGCTCAGAATCCCTTTTAGTGTTGCGGTCCGCAAAATTTGTTGTGCGACTGCAGATTTTGTTGTGGACCCGTAGAATATGTCTTGCGGCCGCATATTGGCCTTTTCTGACAGATCAACTTTAGAGAGTTTTCATTTTCCACCTTCAATTTGTGTGGTCCGCAATGTAATTGTGCAGCCGCAGAGCACCATTTGCTGCAACAACCATAATTGTGCGATCCGCAATTCTTTCCACATTTATACAAATTTCTGGGCATATTTCCTGTAAAGCACACTCATCCCTGCAGCACTCTTCAAATCCAGTTAGCACAAAAATAACAACTAACTAAAAAAGAAGAAAAGAAAAGAAAAAGAAACATGGGTTGCCTCCCAAGAAGTACCTAACTTAACGTCACCACACGATGCAAATTACCATCATTTGAAATGAATCACTGCCAAAACATGTCCATCTCTAACTTTTCCCAAATAGTTCTTTACCCGATAACCATTAACTCCGAATACCTCATTATTTTTTGTCAAGACCCAAACTGATGGGCCGCGAGGGGCACCCGGTACCTTACTCAACCGAGTACCAACATGACGTATCATTTTGTATCATGCTATCATAGGTAAATGAGACGAAAAGGCTGACATAGGATAATTAGAATAAAATATGTAATACCAACTTATACATAACACATATAGGCCTATAAGACCAAAATGATCACTCGTATACTAAACATAGGCCGACAAGGCCATACAATCTGTTACGTACATGACATATGTCTACAAGCCTCTAAGAGTAAATAAATATCATAAATGTCGGGACAGAGTCTCACCATACCAATCAATACATGACCAAATCGGAATAACCAAATAAGCGATTCCGGAGCAAATGGAGCACACCAACATCTTCCGCTGAGCTGATAGCCTACTTGGAGGACTCTCGACCTGTCTATGGGGACCTATGGGCATGAAACACAACGTCCCCAAGCAAAAGATATGTCAGTACAAAAAATGTACCGAGTATGTAAGGAATGAAAATAAGAAAATAATAGACATGAGAGAGACATGGAGTAAAAGACTCGACATGTAAGTCTAAATAACTCTGTAAATCATGAAATACTCATAGTGTCATGCATATGCATATGAATGTCATGTCTTGCATAGGTACATGTTTTCATAATATCATCAAGCCTCTGAGGGCATCCCATCATATCATCTTGGCCACTGTGGACAAATCATCAATCTAACCAGTTGATCAGGTGGTGGTGCGTATATAACGCCGTAACCTTTTCCCATATCCCATATACATATAATATACATATATACGCATATATAACGCCATATGTTCATGGGTCAATGTACATGTATAAATGAATGCAATGCATGAGAAGTATGTCAGTAAAATCTCTTGGAATGTCATAAGACCATTATGCCTTTGAGTAATATCGTGAAGTAAACTTTATCAACTTATGTATTTTCTGAGACCCATGAACAGATTATCGAATAATATGACATATTGGGAATCAAGAACATAAGTATCTCTTGCATTTCCATTAATAGAGTCATTTATGAAAGTTGAGCATTTGCTCGTTTCGTTTGTATCGTATGGATCATGCAGAAAAGAAAGGAGGGATAGCCTTAACATACCTGAGCTGATTCTCTTGACGATCCCTCTAACACACATCTTTTGTGATAAAACATGTAACGACGGATCAAAGTAAGGAAAAATCCGTATGATATTCTTGAGAATAGTTGCACCATACTCCTTAAAATTGTAAAATCCCACGCTGTATAGTATAAAATGGTATTCGTATGAAATATTTTGAAATACTCACGTTGCCATTGCAATTCATGGACCTTGCTGAGGCTTAGAAAATTATTTTGGATGAATTAGAAAGGTTATTTCAATCCTTTAGGTGTGGGCCCAACAAGGATGACTAAGCCACCATTCTTTCTTCATTTGCCACCTTATAACAAAAATTTAAGAGTCATCAAATGGACTTTGATGTGCTGTCACATTGGGAGATTTAACTCCTTATCCAAAATGTCTTAAATTACTCAATTTTCTCATTTACATAATTAATCTCCCACTAAAAATTCACAATTACCCAATTATTTATATAATTACGAATTATCTCAAATTACTTAAAATACTACTCACTTTTAACACACCTCATACACCTTACTATCATGGTCATGTGGTACCTTGTATGACACTAGTCTATAGATACGGAGTATTATAGCTTGGACCGTATTTTTTCCCAAATTGTTAAATTTTGACGAAATTTATTTTCTTTGATTCGCTCCCCCTCTCACCCTCACAAATTTACGTATCACTTGTTTGAAATAGTACAATACTTATAATCTCACAATAATCTCATTCCCGAACTTACGTCGATTAATTTACAATGAAACTTACCGTACGAAAATGCAGGATGTAACATCTCATTTTCGAGCTTTCATCAATTTACTTTTGGCGTACTTTCACTACGAAAACATGGGATGTAACATAATTCCCC